>CANTAL010000166.1:327500-495000 GCA_947650365.1 Chamaelirium japonicum
TTAACCAGTATTTTGAAGGGCACATTTGATGTGCATAAAAATTTTAGGATGTTAGGATGTTCTGCTTTTTTTGTGGATGTGCCATCTAAGGCAAGGTGATCATCCTCACTAAAACTCGGTAAATTTTAAACCTCTATGTAGTTGCAACGGATCACATGTGAAACTATGAGTCAAAACTAGCATGTCTACGGATTCTGACCCTGTGTGTGTGTGTGTGTGTGTGTGTGTGTGTGTGTGTGTGTGTGTCATCATCGGAGAAGAGATATATGCAGCACGATGCTTGACATAGTATGCAGAAAAGGGCAAAGGACCCAATATACCCGCTGTATCAGCACTAGACCTTTATGATTCACATCTAACTTGTAACGGAAGCCTAAGAGTGGTCCATGTCCCATGTCTAGCTGTTATTATATGTCCATTTGCCACAATCATGTTTGCTTCTGAAAAATGATGCAGTATGCAGAAATTCCAGTGTTATAATTATCAGTACATCAGGTGACGGTAACATGGCTGCATTTGTTTCAGGTGCTAACACAAGGCGTTCTGACAGGCAATGCAACTCAATATGCTCACAGTAGTGGATGATACATGATTTAGACTTTTCGTAGCAACGATAAAAGAAAGTAGATGTTAGCATGGAATTTATATTAAAAAATCAGGATTTTATAATAACAGAACAACGTGCTTGAGAAATAATAAATTCATGGTAAGTTCTAGTAAAAAAATCCATGAGAACTCATGTCAAACAGGAAGATATTTTCTTGGAGTGAAGAATATTTGTGATGTTGACGAATCTTATTCCACTCATGGTGCATTTTGTAATGTAAATATAAATGAAATGTGAGAAATATGTATCAAAAATATGAAAATATAGCAGGATTCGTGAAACTGTTGCGTATGTGAGAGTAAAATAAGTAAAATCATTTTCTGACTTTGTTGCGACCTTATCAGTCTAGTAACCCTCAAGGAAACTGGGTACCGCAAGTTCACATTCTAACCAGTAAATTCATGTGATTAAGATACAGTAATATTAAATGAAAATCCCAAGAGAGGGACAATGACACTTGTAACCAGATACATACGTTCATTCAGCAGTTGCGCAGCCTCGCTGGTAGAACACCCATTTATAGGAATCAATCCTAGATGAGCATTTTCCATTTTGATATTGCTGCGTCCAGCATCCCCATGGTCTATTGCAGGAAAACTTGTAGTATAAGATGCTCGATTCTTCTCCGCATCAATCTCGTAAGGGTAGTTTACTTTTTCAAACCTATCTGCAAAAGTCAAATCTAACAGATTGCAATCTAAAACTTCGTGAAAATGGAATTTTAAATAGGGAATGTACTTCCACATGCAATTGTATGCATGCATAGACTGAGTCAGCATAACTTTTATTGACAATTAATAGTTTTTCTTGCTGACAAGAAGTCATTAGTGCATGAATTGCACATCATATATGATGCATGAAGCAAATGACTTAAAATAAGCAAGCTTCTGGACTTAACAGTGCTCCAATGCCAAAATACATGCTGTCTCACTCATGATAACTCAAAGCATTCATCACCATCTACACCTCTTACAGTAAAATTTCCATTTGCTTGTCTACTTCAGAACCATGAATCAGATAAAGCCGAAATGCTTACTGCAGAAATTTCCATAATGTTAGATTTTTTTGTTTAGATGAGACGCATACAAAGCATTAACTTGGTACTCTAGAATTTGATAGATTGGATGCAATCATTATTAATTTAATATCCAGAAAGGAGGAGCTGAAGTATTATGAACTTCGTGCCAAGTGTCAACTAGTTGCTTGAATTAAACAATTTACACCATACTGAAAGCATTGGCCTTGTATCTTTAAGGGTTTGTTGGGAAAGGTTATTCCTAATGATAAGAGTACTTTTAATGGCCGAGAAGATTTTGGATAGTTTTTTGGTGGCTCGCCTGTGACCAGGCTTGACATAAGAACAAGGTTCTAGAATTGGTGTACAACTTGACTTGCGGAAGTCATATTACAGTGGGAATGAAAATTTGCCAGGATGGATATCGAGGATGGGTTTACGGAGAAATTAATAGGTAGAGTCTTAAGTTGTATTGCTTTAGCAACTTGATTTTAATGGAAGTCTCTTTAAGAAGTTACACAATGCTCCTACTCAGAGACTCAGACTATGTACGGGGAATATCTTTCCTTCAGGAGGATTACCCTTGGCCAACTCACTAGGGTTGAAGCTTTCAGACAAATGATGCAAAACTAGATCCACTTGATGAAGCTTTCAGACCAACTGATAAAGAGATCAGTTGCTTTGATACCAACAAAATCCAGAACTAGATCCAAAAAATAGGGAGAGTTTAGTGGCCAATCAAAAAAAAAAAAGAGGGAAAAAGAAAGTTAATTTCAATATAAAAGCTGAAACTAGATGAAAAACAACAATTAATCATTGCTGGAAATCAATGATAATGTCATTAAAATTGTATCTTACATGTTAAAAAGCCTCTTTTATGATTTTATCCATAATCTCCAGCTTATGGCTCTTAGATTCTAATTAGAACTAAAAATCCTACAAAATAGAAACTAGAAAATAAATATAATTGATCTCATAATCTTATGATTCTATATACTAATATATTTATTTTTTTGAGTTTTTCAATTTCACTGATTTTTTAATGATTTTCTGTTTTATTTTCTACATGCAAATTCCAGCAAATGATAACCAGCACTTAGGAGACTTAAATGGATTTGAGACACTAATTCTAGAAAAAGAACCCCCTTTTTATTTTAGTCTAACATCAGTTCCGTATTTTAGGGATTTTAGAAGTCACACGAGTTCAACTCTATCAATTCTCCTTAAAAATAGGAACAATTATCTCTTTTTTCTTAGATGATGTTACTTGTTAGCATCCTAAAAATTAGAGATATGGTCCTAACTACTCCCTAAACCTTGGAAAGATACCTAGCAAGTTTTAATTCACAGTTGAACCCAAATATTTACAAACAGATCATTAAAACTTTGGCAATTACGCTCCAACTTTCCAAAAATTAAAGGGTTCCTAGAAAAATTATAAAATAAATCTTACAAAACTTAATTAATCTAAAGGCTAAAGCCTAGAATAATAAAAGAACTAAGACCTTATGACCAACGAATTGAATTGACCCATATTTCTTCCTGCATCAAAAGAAATGTATCCATTGTTTAGCTCAAGATTGGCGACCAAAGACTAAAAGAAGACAATGAAGGAAGAAACCAAGCTAAATTGTCTTTACCTAATCACCATGAATTGACTAACTTTTCTCCTTCTAGAGACAAAACTGAATTGTGTCTCAAGAAAAACCAAAGTCTCCTACTAATTTATTCGTAAGACACTTTTTCATAATACAAAATTCTATATTTATTTGCTTTACTACAAAAATAGCTTATAAGAAGACCACGATGAAGCCAAATAGGAAGGGAGACGTTGTCTACTGATTCCACGGGATTCATTCATACTGTTCATAGGACGTTGACGGAAGTGGCACAATCTCCATTGGATCTGTTGCAGTAGCTCATTCGATCCTTGATGGATGATCCCAGTGCGAGTAACTTCATGAACATCCTGAAGATTGGAACTCGGATACCATGTCTGATAGTCCTCAAACATCCCCTAGGGGTACACCGCTCGATTCTCCATGTTCTCGTGAATTCTCGTTCAGGGCCACAAGGGTGTGTGCCGCGCGTGTGTGTGGGGGTGGGTGGGTGGGTGTGAGTGGGTCAACATTTTAAAAGGCATTGGGCGGATCTAAGGTGGTAAGGCGGAAGCCCAGGGATTAAGACACCTAGATTTTCCTAAATTATTTTACTTAGAGAATTAATTTAACTACTATGTTTTCATTGCCATCCTTCTTTAGGAGTTCACAATGGGCCAAGGGTGCCATCACCAACATTTATTTAACTACAATGTTTTCATTGCCATCCTTTTCCAGTACATATTATGTATTGTTTTTCTATCCCCACAAGGCATCTACAGTGAAAATATGAGGAGATTGTCAACATTTTAAAAGGCATTGGCGGATCTAAGGTGGTGGGAGAGTTATAAGATGGTAAGACGGAAGCCCAGGGATTAAGACACCTAGAATTTCCTAAATTATTTTACTTAGAATTTATTTAACTACTATGTTTTCACTTTTCATCGCCATCCTTCTTTTAGGAGTTCACAATGGGCCAAGGGTGCCATCACCAACATTCCTTCAAGTGCTCACAGCAAGCCAAGGGAGGCATTATACATTAGAAACACAATAGAAGTACTAGTTGAAGAGAAAAACACGAAGACTAAAATGAAGAATATGGAGAAGGAAAAAAAAGAAAACTCTCAGTGATTGCTTCCAATGATCACATCGACGGCCCCTCTTCCTTTGGACACTGAGGAAAGCGGTCTCAACTTATGTGGTGTGTTCTAAAGCCCAAAACACATATGCATAGGCGGCCACCCGAACCGCTTTTTAAAACAGTGATTATTGTCCACCTTTCTCTTTCCCCTCTTACGATATGACATCATAAACTCATCTCAATCATCAAGTCTTCAAAAGTTTTAAAAAAATCATAGAAGACTCAGAGCAAACAAAATATTCAGCAAAAAAGACATATAACAGGACTCTATAAAACTTAAATCCAACCAAATCATGTGAACTAGATCAAAATGTTTGTTGTAGCTCTCAGCCTAGAGATATACTTGCATCATACTTGTCTCCACCTTTGGATCTTTTGTGTCCTCTATTTGATCATGTTAGGGGGGAGCTTCATCATCATATCATTTCGATCACCATCCTTTGGATGAGCTCATTCTTGACCATCCAAACTAATTTTGTTGCTCTATAGAACAACTCACATGTCTCCAACCAATAGTTCAAATGGAAAGACAAGTGATATGTGGCCTTGGTCAAGGGTTCGAATAAATGCTATGGCATATTTCCTCCTGCTCTGTAGTGGCTGGGCCCCCTCTCGCCTTAGTGACAAGCCTTCCAATCGTGGGGTAATTAAAAATCATGGCATATCTCGCTATTGTGGCGAGTTTCGATCACTGGTCTACCTTGTGCCGACGGTCTAACAAATGATATACTGACCTCGTAGTCTTGTACCTTCTCAAAAAAAAAAAAAATTGAACAACTCAATTTTCGTGCAAACTCTCCAATATAGACTTAGCATATCATTGTCTTTCATTTGTCAACAATGACACGTTGAAGTAGGATCATCAATCATATTGCTTCTTGCACAATCCTTGGTTGTTGGAAGTTGGAACACCAAAGAATCCTTGCTTTGGAACCATTTGGCGTACAAAATTTCCAAGGGAAAAATCTACATGAGTAGAAAGCCAACAAAAAAAAGGTTGAGGAAAAGAGAAGGCCAATCAAATCCACAATGATTCGAGAAACACGAGCAAAGAAGAGTTAATGATGAGATCAAAGAAACAACTACTGTGAATGAATTCACACCACTTTTCTCCTTTTATAGGATGATAGACTTGTCACTCCATGACACAAAGCTATTCCACTTGCCAACAATTAAACCAACAACACAACTAGAGAAAACAAATGTTGGTATTATGGTATATGTATTTATATATTTATCGATGTCCTATATCCCATCATAGCACGTCAAATCAAGGTAATTTAATCAAAACAAATATATTTGGTATCTTTAACACATCCATAGGATGCGTCTCACCGAGGCATCCCAAAGACATATTATTATCCTATCCTTAAATGAACATCTAGATGAGAAATTATGGCCTATGGAAGTTGTGGTAAACTACTTGTACCCATCAATTCCAAAGATTAAAAGACTAATATAAGGACCCAAATCAAACAAAATAAAATAAATATTCCTATAAAGCATAATTTTCATGCTCCCCATATATCATTTGGCAGTTGGCATAAGTTTTTATCACTTTGCTCGATTATCATAGAGCCAGTCAGAATGAGAAGGAAAATATGAATATATTTTAACTGAAATGGCATATCGTTCATTTTGAAAATAGGCATAAGTGAAGGCATGTGAATATTGAAGAAATGGTCATATGTGTCTCACATGAGTCATGTGACATCCTTTGAAATAAAATGGATAAAATGATTGCCTACAAAGATTATGATGTTGTAACACCACCAATTCTCTTATCATAATTTTCAAAAATTGACTTATTTTGCAAATTATAAAAAAATTAGAATTAACTGACAAGTAAAGAAAAAAAACTTATCCACTTGGATTAAAGAAGTTAAATCAGTTTTATGAATCATGTTTCATCATTCATATCTATGCAAGAAACGTCCAATTATCATATCGGTTTTATTATTAAATATGATAAATTACACTTTAACCCCCCTGAAGTTTAGCCCAGAATCACTTAACCCTCTATAGTTTATAAACTACATTTTACCCCCTTCAATTTTATTTTGATTAGATAGAAACTACCAAAAAAAAAAAAGCACTAAAACTTGAGGGGGGTTAAGTGATTTTGGGCTAAACTTCAGGGGGGTCAAGTGCAATTTACACTATTAAATTTTATTAGTTTTCAAGGTCTATTAATTGCATAACTGCCTCTCCAGGCTCTTCTTCTTTCCATACCTACACTTCCATCCCAAACTCCCCTCCATTCGGGTAGTCGTCAATTTCATCATGCATGACCAGATACTTATAATCCTATTCCACTACTGATCCCCCATTGAGTAGCTCCTAGGATTCCTCAAATTATTCATCTGATTTCTTCCTTCCCAACTTCTGTCGTAGATTTATCTCAACAGAAATGTCTTAGATTGAAAGGTAAACATCAATCTTTGGAAGGAATACTTGCAGTAGTAAACACTAAACACAATATGCTCAGCACTTCCTTTTACTACCTCTTGTTCTTTTTCCTATAGTTTCGGGTGGTCAGCAAAGTAGATCATAAGGAGCAAATTCATTTTGCAAGGGGCTGCATTGACCTTGGTGTCATCAATATCAAGGACTTTAACATGGCCATACTAAGTGCTTGTGTGATTTTTGAATGATCACATAAAGACAATTGGAGTTCTGCAATTAGGAAATAGCATTTTAGAATGTTCTCCCATTACAAATTCGAAGTCGAACCTTCGGTGAAAATTTTGCATCTTTGGAGGGGGGGGGGGGGAGTCTTCAAACAGGGTAAGCAGAGTAAGTTTATAGATGACTATGTGAACATGAGAAGTATAAAATTTTGGAAAGATAACAGGTTAGGTGAAGATTCACTAAGCATGCTTTTTTGACCTTTTTTAATTAACTTGGATCAAGGTGCAACAATTCCTTCGCATTGCAATGTGGTAGGTCGTATTCATGTTTGGAACATCAAAATTCTGAAAAATAATACCACCTCATCTACTAAATTCCCATAGTGATCTTCTCGTAGTCAATGAAGTGCACATTCATGAAATGGCATATTTTATTAGATTGAAATTTTTAACAGTAATGGATTAATTGTTCTTAACCAAAGAACTAGGCAGACCTAAGGCGGGGGAGGAGTTACAAGGCTGCAAGGTAGGTGCCCAAATATTGCTGAGAAAATCTCAACATGGGTATTTACTAAATTTTGTTTAATTGAATTATGGGAGAGAGTCTTGTACACCAAACCATGTTTTCCATGAACCAACTAATATAAGTGTGTAAATATGCGTCCATATCTGTATAGGTGCCCTCTTTTTATAAAAGATGCATTTTGATCTAAAAAGGTCCCTTCTGATCAGGAGACATACCTTTCTAAACGGACATCTAAAGGGACACGCCCTTCTAAAAAGGCATACCCTATGAAATGTGTCCATTTGAAGTCTTTAAAGCAAACTTCACACTTCTGGATACATCGAATCAATCCGAATTGCTCCCAGAGTGGTGTCTTCTCTCTCTTGAATTTTTAGAAAGTTTCAGTGTCAACAAGAGTTCTTCGGAGTTCTTCGTTGATGTTGAATGCAGACTCCCAAAAGGCTCGTTGTATCATGGAAGCGGATTTGCAATCTCTCAGCAAAATCTATCCAAGTGGGAGCAAATCATGCTTTAAATCATAATACGTGCCTCAAAGCCTATGTGGATAGCTTGGCAGAGGAAGAGAACAAAGAAGCAGCTCTGGGAATCATGGGACAAAACCGCGCTCTCTACTTGCTTGAGAGCATGGAAGAAAACATATAATACAACTTCCTAAGCAAGAGCATGGGTCTGCAGAACCAAATCAACTGCATTTATTTGAATTGCCTACTTTGGGCAAATGCAGCTAGTGGGAAGAGTAGGGCTAAACTTCTCTAGGCCTCCATAACTATTGCCTAAGGTGTACCATCTTCAGTCGGTACTGGTTTTCGATTATTCATCTTTGACTAAATCTTTGTGATCATTTTACTTCTTATTAAACTAGACTAACTAGTAAGGCTCCAAGCTAAACCCCTCTTTCCTAATTCTCCCTTCACGGCACAGAGTAAAAAAAAAAAATTCACAGTTTTGAAGTACATATCCCCTAATGTCTTCCCCATTGGATCCATATGACAGAAAATTTCTAAAGTATCATCAGTGGAGCAGGAAATCGTGTTTCTGTCAGTTTTTTTCAGCTAATTGTAACTGGAACATGCACAATTTTGCATGCATTTCATGTTTATAAATAGAAAATTAAAAATTATAGAAATATCTCAAGTGCTTCGCACGGAGAGAGACCACAGATCTCCCAGTCAAATTACAGATACATGCTGATCATTCTCTCGAAGAAAAGGAAGGCGACTCACCTCCAGATTTGCGCCGGTTGATCCCTCGGTTCCTGAAAACAAAATTAGCAGCCCGTATCAAGGATCGGAGGGGGCGGGGGAGGAGAAAGAAAGAGAGGGATTGTGGGGTGGGGGGGGGGGGGGGGGGGGTGAGAGGGGAGGGTTTGCCTTTGAGGGGGAGGAGCGTATCGCTTGACGCCGTCGGCGCTGCTGTCCAGCATCTCCGCCGCCTTCGGATCAGTCCTCCTCCCCCTTCTGCTGATCCCACGGCCAGTTCCGGTTGGGGAGGAGGGTCGGCGAAAGGGGCGGAGCGGAGAGAGAGAGAGGGGGAGAGACAGATCGGGGTCTTCGCCGGAATCCCGTGCCCCCGTTGCTCCGCTCCTTCACGCCAGCGGAATCGCGGGTTTGTTTGGACTCGGTGACGCTAGCCGGACTTCATAGAGCCGACCCAACAAGTGTATCGCACTGCAGAGTCCAGCCACTGCAAAATCATCGTGCGGTGGTGATCCACGCCGGGCCCACGCGGGCCGACCGACTGGAGGAGATTTGAACTCGTGGAGATAACGTGGTGGCCCTGGTGGGGAAGAAGAGGTTAGCAGAGTTGCCGGACCGGAACCTGGAAGACGTTTCGGTTCAAACTCGACCGGTTGGTTTGGAGCTAAAACCGGCTTCTTATTCAACAAAAAACATTTAAAACTTGTTTATAAACTAGTGTATGCCCGTGCACTGCAACAGGCCGCCTTCGGCGGCAACACACCCAAACTCCTTCGACAACAAAACACTTTCGATGACAATACCAGCATTCATAGGGACACCCATTTCCTCATCCGTACCGATTGGCACGAAGCGGGCACCTTCGATGCGACCAACTCCCCCTCCCCCTATAATCAATCATAGCAGTCTCTGTTTGAACGGATTCCTCGAGATCGACCCGATGGTTTGGGGCGGCCGAAATTTCAGCAGACGGGTTTATCGCCATTGATGCGAACAACGATCACGGGATGAACGGTCAGATTTAGTGTAGTTTCAATAAGCTAAGATTTTAGGGGTTTAGTGCAGTTTAAATAGGTTGGGATTTGAAACCAAGAAGAAATCGTGCGTTGATTTTTGAACGAATGGTTAGATCTATTCGGTTCATTTTTGTCCAATCAGCTTGTCCTAGTCAGTTTTTTTGTTCCGTTTTGTCTAATCCGCACAAAACCAACGTCTCTTATTATATAGATGTTTGCAGCTCCCTGCAAAAATACTATTCAGCCATTCTGGTTTCCCTCCTGATCGGGCAATCTTAATGTGGAACTGATCGTAGGCTGTCAGTTGAACCCAGCCCCAAAGTGTGATCAAGCAAGAGGACGGCTCTGATCAGGTGCCACGTCGGGATGTCCCAAAACCTTTTGGGCAATGGACTCACTCGAAAGTTTCCCTACATACTCTTGAAGGATTCATATACTCTTTGGTGGGTATGCGGTAGTGTGTTTCTCTTACTTGAGAACATAGCTATTCTTTGGTGGCTTGCATTAGTAAAATTGGGGGCAAACCATGAGTCTACCGATAGATTAAGGGCAGGTGCCCATTCACGGGGAAAATTTTCAGCACATCCTTCGTACGCTACAGCCGTTGCCTAGAGCCTATCAGCACGCTCTAAGTGCTGAGGGCCACTACCCCCATGTGTCGGGGTCTACTACCCCATGTCTCTTGAATCGCAGCGTGCCCTGCAGTCGTAGCGTACGCAGGATGTGCTGAAAATTTTCCCCCATTCGCAATAACCTGTTCGAGACATGGCTGGTACCCCACGTTGGCCATCCTTCTCGTTCGGCTACTGCGTGTCAGGCAGCAGAGTGGGTGGGCGGCCATCAAATGCAAGTCCTCGGCATCTAATGCGGGCGTGGCGGGTGTATGCTCGCCTTCGGCCTTCCAGATGCGTATTGCAGAGGTCGTCGATCGCGGACAGGTCGCGGAAGTGGCCTTGAATTGGGTTCTGATGAGGGTGCCACACGCCCGCTGTCGGATCATCCACGTGGACCACCCGTGGAAAACACTACGGAGGCCGGACCAAAGAGCACGTAGTTCGACTTCGGGTGCCGATTTGGCGAGTTGCAGGCGAAAGAGTTGACCAAATGATTTAAGTCGCAACTTAAAAGAAAAAGAATTGACCAAATGATTCTCCAAAAGTAATCGAATTACTTGCATAAGTAAAGCAACACATGAAATTCATGTGTAAAACATGCAACCATTCATCATTCCTGAAGATAAAAACTTCAAACCTCAACCTACCCAAAAAAAAAAAAGGGTGAGCCATTATGGAATCATACATATCAGGTGTAGACAAACAAAGCACTGCACATAGCTATATATATATATATTCTCATCATCATATTCAAGAAGAGGTGGTCATCAAGATGAAAACTTTCATATGAACTCCCATTCAAATGTCTCCCTCCAGTTACTACTCTTGCTGTACCCTCAACACAAAGACAGCAGGAAATGTTGTGAAAAGGCATGCAGAGATCCAAGAACAAAAGGCAAAAACATGCCGAACCCTTGGACCGATGCTCCGATTGCTTACATGGAGCGAGCGGTGATTGGGGACCGGATCGAGAAGGGATGCAGGTGATGCTCCAAAACCGCCAGGAGCTCTTTCCCCTGGCATCCCCCGTCCACCGGCCTGTTCCCGAGCCTCCTCACTGCTTCCACGAGCTGCCCTCTCAGCCTCTGCGGCAGCAACCGACCGCCAGCCTCGATGCACTCCCTGAGCAGCGGCAGGTAGGCGATGGCCGTCACCAGGGCCGACGGCAGGTCCCTTAAGCATATGGGTGACCCACCCCTCTCCAGAATCCTCACCAAGTTCACATAGTGCTCCCTCCCGGAGCTTAACCCCTCAGAGAACGCAGCCTCAGACCAGTGCTCACGGAGAAAGGCCCTCAGCTCGGGGGCCAGAGCCTCGTCCTCCGATCTCGCGATGCTGTCAGCCACAGTGTACGTTGCGGTGGGGTCCCCAAGAAAGTCGGAGCGGAGGAGGAAGGCAACACCGTCGAGGGACCCGCTGCTCCGCTCACCGGCGGCCTTGATGATCTCTATGCTCAGGGTTGCGAGGACGTGCTGGGGGACATGAGGGAGTAGGTAGGCGGCGATCGCCACCTGGTTGCTGGAAGTGGCGGCGGTGAGGCCAAGGCAGAGTTCCATGTCCCGGCATCCGCGGCTGACGAACCACTGGACCACCTGCATGCAACCCCTCTCGGCCGCTCGCATCAGAGGACCCAGGAACTCAGAGGCATGACCCTCGTCAACCAGGCACTCCATGGTGGCAATCTTGCAGTAGTGAGCGGCAAATCCGAGGGCAAGATCAACGTCCACATCCAAGCTGTTCCTTTGAGCAATCTGAACAATAGCCGTAGATCATCAGTAGAATGAAGTTGACGTAAATGCAATGATGTTCAAATACTTGGTGGTACAATCAGCAGGATAAATCAACTCAATTTGTTATCATGTTTAAGAAAATGAGGTTCAAACTTCATGATTGTGTAGAGAAGCAGCAAAGTTTTTTTTACAAGAGCAGTAGCACTACCATTGGGAATAATTTGCAGCAATTATCAAAATTATCTCATGCATCTGATATAATCCAAACAATCACGAAGACATACAAAGGATCCGCAGCAAAAGAACCATGAATTTGATAGCCATTTAAAGTGTTCAGAAGCCAATGACATTGTCAAAGAATACGAGGTTGGAACTGGCTTGTATCCACAATATATTGTTAAGAATTTTTTCCCCTCGATTGCAAGATTGAGGGAATAATGGGAGTGAAGGTGGACAGTAGGACAAACAAAATGCATAGGAGTCCACACAGCCATACAATAATGCTTACATAATCAAAAGTTGAGGTCAGGTGACATCCATGAAACTATATCTTAAGAATATGATAATAATTTACCGCCCTTGATTTCATCATTCACTCACGTATTATATTTTTGGAGGGTTATAGTAACATTGACTATCTGATATTTATATGACAATAAATTAAATTGTGGATAAAATAAGGACTAAGGAGTGTATAATTGTAATGGATAATTTCAACATTCACCTCCCTATTGTTTTTTCAAAAGACTTAGGATGAATATCTATCTATTAATTTTGGATATGAGGCATTAATGTTTGATACAGCATACTATGGGAATGTTGTTTCATTTCAGCTCTTTGGATTACAATACGTGCAACGGAGGTAATGTACTTCTCAATATCAAATATTTCGCTCTAACCTCTTCGCCTAAACTCTTTTCTAGTCTGAAGGAGTCCTGGAGGGTAGAGGGTTTCTCCTTCGTCGCATGAGCTTGAACAACATAACAAATAAGATATGATTTCCTACCTGTCAACTCGCTTATTAGGTTTCTTGACATGCCCTCTCTTGCCAATTTGCTTGGTCAAGTTATCGGTATCATTCTTAGGACCTTCCCTATAGCTGACCCATATGGGATAAGGCTTGATGGTGTTGATGATATACCATATACTAGGAAGTATGAACATGATTATGATGATAATTCAGACACAGTTCTAAAAGGCGCTAGGCGGGCGGTGGGAGGCTGCCTAGCGCCTAAACGGCCTAGGCGACGCCTAGGCGTTTTGGTTTTTTTTTAATTATTATTTTGAAATTATATATAATATATAATATTGTCAACCAGTTCACCTGGCCCGCCTAAAATCTTTGTATGAATATGTAGAAAAGATTAGAAAATTGTTAATATTGTCAACCAGCCCGCCTAGGCGGCCGCCTTGCCCCGCCTAGCTTCACCTGAGAGCTTGGTCGCTTTTCTGCATCGCCTAGGGGCTAGGCTGGGTGGTGAGGGATCGCCAAACGCCTAGGCTCTGGGCCGCCACTTTTTAGAACAAATTATTCAACAAATTAGCAGGTGGTATGGGTGAAAACCCACCACATACCCAATTTCAAAGGCACGTCTATGAATAATGTAAAACTCAATTGACCATTATAAAACTCCATGATAATAATATGCTTGAAATCTAACAAGTTAGCAATTAGCTCACATTGCTCCTAAAACCACTAGCCTCCAAAGATTCTAATATATCTTCCACTAGAAATGCATGGAATGTACAGTCTTGCAACCTTTTCCATAGGAATCTGACATCAGGCTTCTAGAGGCTTAGAGAAGAATCATAACAATCTCAAGTTAACATGCTCGAGAAAGTAGCACCAGACTCTCATTTTGAGCACCTGTAAGAGCATATTCAAGTGATATGATCCAGCGCATTTTCATATTGTCACGAAGAATTAACCCTTACTAGATGTTCTCATGCATACTTCCCAACTGAATAAAAAAGTAAACTTGAGGTAGAGTTAGGTTTCATATTCTATTAGCAGGTATGTTACCCACATGCAAAGGGAAATGTACCAAAGACATAATCGTGGATTCACTTTTGAGTTCCATGAGGGGGGGGGGGTTGCGCAGGGGGCAATCACTGACCACTTCTTGGAAGAACTTGAAAGTGACAAAGTCCCATGAACTTTCACAACCCAAGGGTCTTGAGTTTATGATAAGAAATCCATGCAACAATTTCTATTGAAAAACCAAACCATCAAATCTATTTTGTAGTGAATAAGGACGCACATGTTTATTGCTCTTCAAACACTGATCTCCATTATGTTGGTCCTCCTTAAAAAAACATAAGCAATGGTGACCGGCATCCCCTATTTTCTCCACAAAATCATGTTTCATGAGGAAGCGGGGAGCACAGGTTGCTCACGACTTCTAATCCCTCATCTGACCCCCAAAGGGGTCCCCCATAACATATGTAAAAGGTTGAGAGTCGTCACTATTGCTTTCAGATCTCAGTCGTACTCACCCATATGTAAATTTCTAATAATAACACTAAAACTTGAGAAAAAAAATGCAAATCTCCATCAAATAAGAGTTCTGATCTTCCGCCGAAATGAGCCCAGACGTCCATCTTGTCACCTCAGATGCAACAGCAAGATAGAATTTAGATGCTAAGAACAGTCTTATAGGTGAACATAACAAATGTAATCCAAAGCTCAATGAATGTTCAACGAGAGAGTCAAAGAAGCGAAACGCCTGATTTGTCGATTTGCAAAGTCAGAGCCAAAAGTTGAAGCTGTGGAGGGAGAGACGCAATGTTTGAGAGTTCGAGTTCTTTGCACTGGCTGTTTTGAGTCAAGTTCAACTGTTTCAGCCAAAAATATTAGAAAAATAATCAAAAAATCATGTATGGTACGGTTGATTAAGTCAATTCAGCTCTTATTCAATTACGACCTTTTTTATAAACAAAATCTAAAAAAAAAATGCAGATCTCAGCTGATACTCGCATCGACCGATAGTGGGCTAACCCGGCCGACTAGGACCAGTACATATCGGTATCGACTGATAGGACCAAGTCTCGATGGCCAATAGAAAAAACGAGTCATGTCAGTCTGTACGACTTGCTATTGAACGAGTTTTTAACCATGAAGCTATTATAGAAATGTTTTGATAATGTCTTGTTTACAATATTTGTAATATGTCAAGGTTGGGAACATGCAAGATGTTTCAATTTCAAACAACTATGCATACCACTAACCAATTTTTAAAAGACTTGATGACAATATTTTCTCGCTCTACAACAAATACTCTATAATTGATGCAGGATGGGTGAGGAGGTCCAGGCAAAATAGAAGGATCTAGCTCTCGGTGAAGGATGAAGATTTAGGAGCATACAGATTTAAGGATAATAAGGTTGTTTTGGATCGTTGGCGGAAATCCGGCAATTCGATAAGGCTGAAATTTTGTTTGTAGGTCGGTCTAGGTATAGGAAATCTATGGTAGAAAGTTTATGGCGATCCGTCCGTTGGATTGAGAGATATCAAAGGACCTCCAAATCTGAACTGCAAATTCCATATTTGGCTTTCAGGGGATTTTGGTGATGTAAAGTGGCAAATCTTGTAGGGGAAAGATGGGGAAGGTATAGGCTCGCTATGGCTAGGTTTAGATGGGATACGAAGGGTTTAAGGGTTGTTTATGATTATGTATTTATGGGATCTGTAAATAGGTGATGTGGTGAAAGTTTGATGGATGGAGATAGAGAAGGGTGATAAAGGGAGATGATTACTACGGCATCTCACCCTACAGCCTCTCGCTATCGACCTCCTGCTGGGTATCCCTAGGCCTCTCACCGTCGGGGGAGACAAACCATCACAACTCGCTTTAAGACAAAGAGCTTAATAATATTTCTATACATCAATAACACTAATGAAAAAGAGGGCTTTGGGGCCTTTTCATAAGACACCAAGCCATACAACACCTATTAGGAGTAGGACACCGAATATAGTAAGGACTAGGGCTCCTTATACACTTAGGACTTGGACTCCTAATAAACTTAGGACTTCGGACACCTACTTTACTTTGGACATGGACTCCTAATACACTTAGGACATGAACTCCTAAAAGACTTAGGACTTGGGAGTCCTAATGCACTTAGGAAACCCTTATAACATAGGTTTTAAAATGTGCAAGAATAAAAATATGACAATAATACAGATAAAATAACCAAAAATTATCTAATATATAGAAAACGGGCCTTGTCTTTAATGGGCCATCAAATTTGGACGAAGACTAGCCTCTGAATCCGTGCATGGCATGATCTACTCCACAGCAATAACATTATATCTCATTGACATTTTCTTTCTTTACACTATTTTCCCTCTCTATAACATATACTTTCTAATTATTCTCTCTACAGTGTTTCACTTTATATATCTTCGTCATTCCTAGTTCGTCGTGTACTATTCGTTGGTCACTGTTTGTCTGTCATCGTTCACTGGTCTATAAAACCACAATATTTTTTCTCCACGCCATGTTCTCCCTACATTATTATCCCTACACAAGAATGTCTACAATATTTTTTCTCTACCATATATATTCCTTATCTACCATCTTCTCTCTCTACAAAATTTTATGTCTATGATATTCTCTCTACAATATGTATTCTCTCCACATCATTCTTCTCTGCAACATGTTCTCTCTATAATAATTTCTCTCTCAACAATATATATTCTCTCTTCACATATATTCTCTGTACAAAATTCTCTCCAAAACATTTTTACCCACTACATTCCCTTTCCAATATAGTCTCACCTAGACATTTTCTATTTACAACAGTCTCTATAATGTTCTCCCTAAAATATTTTCTCTCACAATATATATTGTATACTCTCTACGCTATTCTATGTATAACTTTTTACTCTACAAATAATTTATCTCTATAATATATAAACATTTTCTCTCCATAGTTTTCTCTTTATAATATATATTATATTTCTATAACATTGTCTCTTTGATATTATCTCTCCAACATTCTCTCCATATATATTTTCTCTTTAATTACTATCCTCCCTCAGTAATATATTCTCTTTATAACATTCTCTTTCTAGAGCATTTTCTCTCTAACATTTTCTTCTATACAACATTTTTGGTGTACAACATACATTCTCAGTACAATATTTTTCCTTTATAAAATGTTCTCTCTACAATATTCTCTCTATACACCATTTGTCTTCGTTGTAGTCTTTCACTGTCTTCGATCTCCATTATACTATCATATTTTTTCTACCTCATAGTTTCTCTCCAATATATTATATATTCATAGAATTCTCTCTATATATTTTCTCTCTATAATAAATTATCTCTCTACAACATTCTCTCCACTATTTTCTCTTTACAACCGTCAGTCACTACTAACACCGCCAACTATCAGCTCGTTGTCATCATCACTCATTGCCTACCTTCACCAGCCCGTTGGCATTGTCGTCCGTCCATTATTGTTGACCGTCATCCATCGCCCGCTATCTCCATCATCGTCTTCCACCATTGTTGCCTGATCGCCTAGGTATCGTCTGGCCGCTTGACAACACTGTTCTGGCCTCTCACCTTCGCCAGCCCATCGCCATCAGCAGTCGATACTAAACACTAGACCCTTGACGTTGCCCACCCGTTCATCGTTGTATGTCGCCCGCTCATCTCCACTTTTCACCACCGTCACCGTCGGCCACTCCCCATCGACGACACTATCGCCAGTCAGCTACTTGTTGAATCTCGCATGCCCTTATTGCCATCGACTGCCATCTGTCATCATCATCGCCCGCTCGGCCATCTCCATTGTCTACCATAGTTATCTGCCGCCACTATCATCGTTGTTGCCCACTCGATGGCCTGCATCAAAAAGTCGAGCACAATCGTCTACACCGTACAACTAATTGAGATTTACCACATCGGATGGCTGAGTGCAATAACATTAACATACCTACCTATTAGCTTACCTCAATGGGGTAGCTTTCATGAAACACTGATTTTAGGGAAGATGGAGACAAGCTAAAACATCCTGGTTTTATATAGTGCAGCAGAACAAAAACAACTGATAGGACGCCAAAAGTGCGCTTGTTATATTGAAGTACAGATGAAGTCTGACACGACATTACAAGTACAATAGTGACAAAATACATAACTGATAACAACATATACATTACCTTGTATGACTCCCTCAACAAATCAAATTTCATAAAAACTAGCTGGATTCGACTATATCAAATATTTGACTTCATATTCAGACGGTTTCGTTTGTCCAAATGAACCCATGGTTATTTCGTTAAAAATTAAACAAAACAACATTGATTTTGATCAAACTAATTCATATTTATGCCAAATGTAATAGTTTACTAAAAAAATTAAATATTTGACCCGAAATATATTTTTGAGGGGAATTTGCAATCCTAGGCGGGTTTCAATAAATTAACAAATCTTTAAAAAAAAGCACGTTATCAATCAACATCTAATGTAAATGCTTCAATTCTTCTAGGTGACAACCCTAAATATACCAAAATGGGAATCATTTATCAAGTGCACTTCGACGCTTATTTCAGTCATTATAATATAGCAAGGTTGCAGATATACAAAACGTTAAGAAATCTGAGACTAAATAGTACAAATGAACTTAGTAATAGAAGATAATCATTGGCAAGCAACATAAAGAAAACTACATGTGTAATGCCTTGTATAGCTCTGCACAAATGAAATTTGGCCCCTTCAAAGTGATATGGCTTATAAATAGGTTTCACCTCCTACCAAACATGAATGCTTTTTTCTATACAGTGTGAAATGTACAAAATCAACTTGGTTTAAGTAAAGATAAATGAGATTTATATTGGCCAAAACTAGGCCTTCTTTATATGCCAAAGATTAAAAAAAAATGGCTCATTTTAGATACCCAAAGATGTGGTGTTACAGACCAATAATATGTATCAAAAATTCCATTTGTTATTGACGATTATTGATCAACATCTAATGGATGAGCTTTTTTCTCCAATATGAATCCCAAAATTCATTTAACAACTGTATGAAGTTTCATCAATAATCTTCTAAATCACGTTTGATAAATTGATGAGCCCATAAGTTTCTTGTGACATAAACATCCATTTCATTTGAATCAAGAATGTGTATATGGAGCGTGTTAAGTGTAAATCTTCAAAATATTCGCATCACCTCGTCCATAATTAAGTTGTAAAACCATTTAAAGTAACCAAGAGATCGCCCGGTCTGAAAGCCTTTATATGCTCCATGCTTACCAGTGGAGCATCAAATTAGGAGATCGTTAGACCAATAAGGATAATTGTCTTAATTTAAAAAGTGGGGAGAGTTAGCTGTTTACATTTGCTACGGATTCTTACTTTTTCTCTTAGGAGAGCTAGCTAAAGCAGGAAGAGTTATAAACAACATTAGGGGCTTGGAGATAAGGTTTGTGTCCCCACACCCCCTCTTAGTGGCTGTACAGCCTGTACTATTTCCTATGAGTTTATATTATGAAATTGCTTTACTATGTCAACCATTCTGAAATAAAGGGGAAAAGATCTCATTTCAAACTAGGTTAAGTTATTAAGCCTGTAGGAGTAAAAAGGTATAAATTTACTGTATTAAAGTGCCGAGCCCCTAGCTTTGCTGTATACCATTAAATTGGTAATAAAAGGAATAAAAAAAATCCAACTTATACAAGACAATCCCTGCCAAGCATCATATATGCTCAAACAACCATCGAAGGAAACTTTGCAAGTCATTAAAACGCTGAGCATATAACGAGATCATGGTAATCATTAATTTATTCAGCCACGCATTCTATTCATAACCACTCATAAATGAAGCTTGACAGTACAGATAATGCAAGGGTGTCTACAATAATAATAACCGAATTTTCGACATGTAACCCACTCGGTCTGTGGTTAGCACCACATTGATGGGTATAGGAATAGTCAAGCTAACGCTGCTAATGATGGTAGAGTGACAGGAGGGGAAAATTGGTGAATGGTCTGAAGAGAGAGAGATTCTTTGTGTACATACCCTGCTAATACAAGAATGAAGGATCACAGCTCAAATGAAATGGGATTCAAACCTCCCTATAAAGTTATCAATACCACAAACTTGAACCGGATTATTTTTATTTTATCTAAGATGACACAAAGAATTTGTATCATTATCTGCATCTAAACCTCTGGAAAAAAATATAATATATTAATTTAGAAAAAATAAAGCACCTTGAATGAATGCATTCTGGACCTGTAAAACAATAATAGCGTAGTTACCTGCAGTAAGATGCGTACAAGCTCCGTACTCCCAAAGCGTGAGGCCTCTAGGAAACATTGGTTGACATTGTCTGCGCCCCCCTCCACCAACATCCCCAGCAGCCCTTGTATTGCAGTTGCTGAAGTTCCGGATGCCCAACCAGGGTCAAATGAGCTAGAGAAAAGAGTAAGAGGGAAGCATGCCGCATCAAAGGCCTCTGTGAAGTCCTTTCCTGTGAGATTGTCACCAGCAAGATCCAAAAAGGCCTTGAACGCCGTCAACTGAAGTTGGATCTCCACAACTGTGCTCTGATTCCCTCTACCCCTGCTCTCTTGGGAGCGAGAGTGAAACCCGATGCATTTCAATGCCCATTCAGTGAACTTCTGAACTTTGCCGCCCGCTTCTGCCTTTAAAACCTCATCTCCGTTGCATTCCTGGAGACGCTCATGCAACCTGATAACGAAGCGACAAAGACCAATGTTTATGACAATAAAATCTCATACTCGATAAGACCAACAAATCTGAAGTGCACCTATTTTTAAGATTTTGCATGAGCTGTAAATAAAATTATGAATATGAAATAACAGCTACTTAATGATCATAATAATTGCGATATTGCTGTCAAAAAAAAATAATAATTTCGATACACATCAAAAGAAAACATGTTTGAAGGAATTCCGATTTCACCTTTGAGCCATGACGGTCACAGTATCTGCCAAGCTCATTGTCTTGCTCTGACAGGCCGAGACACATGAAGCAAGGAATGATGTCCTAAGGGCGGCCCTCGTGAAGTCGTTCACGCCACTGCAGACGATCTTTCTTATCAGCCCAGTAATCCCATCCAGCTCCTGATGGGTAGACAGGAACCATATAGAATCTACCGCGATGCAGAGGGCATCGTTGAGAGTCTGCGGATCTGTCAGCAGAATCAGGCTCTCGGCGAGGCCCCAGTCTTGAGAGCTCAACGCCCCCTGGAACATGCGGCCCAGCTCGATTCGGTCCTGCCTGCTCAGCTTCTTCTCCTGCTTACTCTTATCTTTCTTCCGGGTCTCCGATTCTCCTGCCAGGTAAACGGCCTTGGCGCTGCATCCGTAATCCCTGGGGATTCTATTGTCCGTGGTCAACTGGGGTGCCTCCCTCGAGAACACCACATCGCTCCCCTCGCCGCTCTCCGGTGCCAGAGGCTCGACGCTGTCGTCCGTGCTCTTGAGGCCTCCATTCTCCTCTGCTTCTATCTTCGAGCACAAGGGATCTTCCAAATGTCTCTCCTTCACCAACTGCACGCCGTCCTTCTCACCGGCCAAGAGGGTCTCGCTCTCGCCCTCCATTTCTCCAAATCCCACCCCAAGCGACTGCCTTTTCCGAGAGAAATCCAACCCTTTTATAATCAATCAAATTACCCGGAATGGGGAGTATCCATAATAGGCGGCACTAATGAATGCCCCTAAAAACAGAAGCAATCACAACCCAGCAACCGATGATCAAAAGGCTAGGAATTCAGACGCCCACGGTCGTTCGAGACCCATCAACCAGACAAAGACACCCAAATTTTCGTCGCTCATGAAAACCCGCGGATCGGGCGAGAACCCTAGATGCCTCTAGAACAACCCAGGAAGCTAAATCCACATGAGCGGCCCTGGAACAGAGAAACCCAATTCAAGCTGCCCGCCATGAATGGAAGGGAAGTGGAAAGGAGCGATTTTGATGATAAAAATAGCAGAAAAATTAATAAAAAAATAGCAGAATGCAGAGAGGAGAAGAAAACGCTAGCAGAAACGATCAGGGGAGAGACAGAGAGTGGTTGTGGGGGAACAAAAAGCAGAGAGAGAGAGAGAGAGAGAGAGAGAGAGAGAGAGAGAGAGAGAACAAACCTGGATCCATGGAGGGATGATGGAGAAAACCCTTAACTAATTAAATCCCCACAAATTTTATTTCATGATTTGGTAGAGAGAGAAATGGGAATCCCCCCTCCCCCGTCTCCCACAAATCTCTCAGCTTGCAGAGAGAGAGAGAGAGAGAGAGAGAGAGAGAGAATTGGGAGTGGGATTTCTCCTGGTTCAAAAGAGAGAGGGAATAGGGGGTGATTATTGTGCGTGATTTTGTCCTCTTTTCTTTTTCTCTCGTGAAAGTGAGAGTCACTGCAGTGCCAAAGATCCCACCGCCCAACACACCTCCCTTTCCGTGGTGGGCCCCGCAGATTCTTTAGGGGGTTCCCCTGGGCCCCACCTCAATCATTACAACCACCCAGTGGCCAGTGGCCCCCTCCCCTCACATGACCCATTACCTCTCCCTCCTACATCCATCACCATCCAACGCATCCAACCATCCATATTCCATCCCTCCCCCTCTTGCTCTCACTATCCCACATGAATCATGATATTCCTCTCCAACACTCCATCCATCCACTGCCGTCAAATCATCCATCACCACCCCATGATCCATCCAAACACACACACACACCGTCCACGGGTGTATCCTATAAATGGGGCCCAGCTCATGCTACCGACTAGGTGCCAACCAGTGCCATGCACGGATGAGTGAAATACCGCTGCCAATTCCCCACGATCATAGTCATTGGTGATCGACAATGATACATATAACATCTACCCCGCAAAAAAAACATAAATCATTTTGATACTTAAAACTAATTTAAACATATTGAAAGTTTTTATTAATTAACGAGGTGAAACCGAAGGATGCTGCACACAGAAAGAGAGGAAGCAGTTATGGAAGAGGAGTTAATTGATGACCAATTAAATGAAATAACAATGATATTCCGCCTGAAGCGTTTGTCTTGAATGCTCAACCTGAATGACCTAGCATCCAATCAAGGGGACCCTTTGCCTGTCGGATAGGGCTGAGTGTGATTCATCGAACATGGCTCGGTGCAACGGACGACTGTGATCCGGACACATCATTGTGGCTGTGGGGGAAAATCTTCGTGCCGACTCGAAGACTTCGCAGCACCAGTCAATTGAAGGTTTGAGTCGAAGATCGTTGTTCGATCTATTGATTGAAGTTGACACTTTCAATATGCAAACAGGTAGGAGATGCAATCAGAGAGTTGACGCGAGAGATGTGATCTCGGAGTTCAGCCGAAGCCTACGTCTCCGTGCTATGGGGAGCAACCCGAATTCACTAACACTTGTATCGAAGTGATCTCGACAGGCCGAGTATCACTGAAACCCCTTTGATCTCTTCAAAGACAAGAAGAAGATCGAAGAGAGGAAATGGAAAAATGGAAACTGAAATCCAGAGCTCTGGTTTCTGAAAATCAGATCTCAGAAGTGGAAATCGGATCTATTTACATTCGAAGGGTTGCTATTTATAGGATTTCCTGGTGGCAAATGGCGGTTTCTGCTGTTGTATCTGGGGATCCTCCAGGTAAGCTGGTGGGTCCCGCTATCGTCTCCTGGGGGATCCCCAGGCTCTTGGGCCCACCAGGCAGGGCCGGTGGGTCTTACGATAGTCTTCGGGGGCCCACCAGGCAAGGCCGGTGGGTTCCGCTGTAGTCTTCGGGGGCCCACCAGGCAGGGCCGGTGGGTCCTGCTGTTGTATTCGGGGGCCCACCAGGCAGGGCCGGTGGGTCCCATTGTTTGCAAACTTCTTGCCAAAATTTGCATCCACAGTTACCCCCTCCAAGTTAGCTAAGAGGCCACCTTGGCTGGCTTGGATTCGTGGTGCAAAGCTAACGATCCCCTGTCACACATGCAGAGGAGCTTTGTCGAGTGTTAGCGTTTGAAATAAGATTAATTGGTCTTGTTCTGACTGATCGGTCAAATATGACCGATCGATCAATTTTGACCGATCGGTCAGACTTGACCGATCGGTCAAATTCAACCGGTCAAGGTTGGAGTGATCGGTCAGAAAACACAGTTTTCTGACCGATCCAGTATAAATTCGATCGATCGGTTGAATTTGACTGATCGGTCAAGTCTGACCGATCGATCAATTTCAACCGGTCGAGGTTGGAGTGATCGGTCAGAAAATACAGTTTTCTGACCGATCCAGTAAAAATTCGACCGATCGGTTGAATTTGACTGATCGGTCAAGTCTGACCGATCGGTCAATTTCAACCGGTCGAGGTTGGCGGGATCGGGCAAAAAACCAAGTTTTTTGCCTGATCCAGTAGAAAATCGACCAATCGGATGAATTTGACTGATCGGTCAAGTCTGACCGATCGGTCAATTTCAACCGGTCGAGGTTGGCGGGATCGGGCAAAAAGCCAAGTTTTTTGCCTAATCCAGTAGAAAATCGACCGATCGGATGAATTTGACCGATCGGTCAAGTCTGACCGATCGGTTAAATTCAACCGGTCAAGGTTGGCGGGATCGAGCAAAAAGCCAAGTTTTTTGCCTAATCCAGTAGAAAATCGATCGATCGGATTAATTTGACCGATCGGTCAAGTCTGACCGATCGGTTAAATTCAACCGGTCGAGGTTGGCGGGATCGAGCAAAAAGCCAACTTTTTTGCCTGATCCAGTAGAAAATCGACCGATCGGATGAATTTGACCGATCGGTCAAGTCTGACCGATCGGTTAAATTCAACCGGTCGAGGTTGACGGGATCGAGCAAAAAGCCAAGTTTTTTGCCTGATCCAGTAGAAAATCGACCGATCGGATGAATTTGACCGATCGGTCAAGTCTGATCGATTGGTTAAATTCAACTGGTTGAGGTTGACGGGATCGGGCAAAAAGCCAAGTTTTTTGCCTGATCCCGTAGAAAATCGACCGATCGGATGAATTTGACCGATCGGTCAAGTCTGACCGATCGGTCAAGTCTGACCGATCGGTTAAATTCAACCGGTCGAGGTTGGCGGGATCGGGCAAAAAGCTATGTTTTTGACTGATCCAGTAGAAAATCGACCGATCGGATTAATTTGTCCGATCGGTCAAGTCTGACCGATCGGTTAAATTCAACCAGTCGAGGTTAAGTTTCGAACCTGCCCAGTCGAGGTGGCAGAAGAGCCTGTTTTTCTGCGAGGTCTTCGGGCAAAGTCTGGAGCGGTGATGGAGTTTGATTTTTTCTGTTTGAATCTTTGATTTGTCTATACCGGGGAGTCTTTTGAACCGGTGGTCCGGTTGGACTGGTGGTTCGCTTGGACCGGCGGTCCGAAGCTTCGTCTGGTCTGACGGTTCGCCTGGTTTTGCTCTTGCTACGAATAGATGCCACGTGTTCCTGCAAAAACACACGATTTGATATAGTGATGACACGTGTCCTCTCGATTTGCGCGTCAATTCCCTCAGGGTATATAAGTTTCTCTGGCTGTCATTTTCGCCTCACGCTTTCAGAAATTTTTCGAAGTCCAGATTCTTTGCTCTCGATTTCTCACTTTCTGTTTTTCTCTCGATCGGTCGAATGGCATCCTCAGGCAGTTTGAAGAAGAATGCAGTTCCCTCTAAGAGGAAGGGGAAGGGGATTGTTGAAGACTCATCCCCTCCAAAAGGTCGCGGCAAGGGCAAGGCAGTGCTTGTGGAGTTGGGCGAACTGGGCAAGAGGCATGTGGGAGTGGGATTTGCCTCTGCTCCATCAAGGCCAGAGCACATTCCAAAGGCGAAGTTTGTTTTGGGCCCCTTGATGTCACTGACGGAGGAGCCCGCTTATATATACAATACCGGGGGCAAATTCACAGACGTGAAGAGGGCGAAGTGGCAGAAGCTTTTGGCCTGCTTCACCGAGGGGAAGACTCGACCATCGCTCCCGGGAGTTCAGTCTGCTTTTGGAATTGACAAGCGGACTATCTTCACGAATTTTGCCAGTATGGAGCAGGTGATGGGGACGGTAGTCACCGTAGGTCAGCTGAACTGCGGGTTGCGTCTCCCACTGCCACCTTTTGCTGCGAGGTTGCTGAACACCTCAGGCCTCTGTCCCGGGCAGATTACTGGGAATGCTTGGAGGATTATCTACGCCTTCTGCCGCGTAGAGTCTGACTTCCAGGACGAGCTCAGGGAATGCTACTCTAGCATCCCTGATGGTGAAGAGGCCCGGATCGAGCTGGGGTACTTCTTCTACCATTACAAATGGGCATCAAGGAAAGACAGCCCCTTCTTCAATTTGACCGGCGTGTCTGCCCTACGCCCGATCCCTCCTACTCCTTCTGGAGGAGATGGAGTACATGGGCGTGGAGAGGAAGAAATTCCTCCCACCCCCACTGTTGGTGAAGAAGAAAAAGGGGGTGGTGAGGAAGAAATTCCTCCCACCCCCACTGGTGGTGAAGATTCGCAGTCGATCCCTATCGACGAGGCTAAGGCCCGTCGTATGGAGGAGGTGCTGGATGCAGAGGGTGATGGCCGGAAGGTGCAACCCATTTACCGTTTTGAAGATTTGAAGAAGCGCCCCGTGCGCCTGAAGATTAAATTTTCGGGGAGCGGTGGGGTTGGAAGCAATCCCACCCCCCTCGACCAAATACCTCCTGATGTTCCTCGTCTAGAAGGTGCGACTACAAGCGGGGGTCTGGAGGTTGAGCAACCTCCACCCCCGTCGCGCTCTCTGGCTGAAGAAGTGGCTGCCATTATGGCTGGCCTCGAGCAACTGAGTGGGCGACAGGATGAAGGGGGGGTCTCACCTCCCTGGGGTGTTCCCTCTCCCATACATATGGAGAGAGAGAGAGCCGTGTGGGCGATGGGGCTCCCCAACCTCAGCCGAAGCCAACCCCCACCAAGAAGAGGTCGACCCCCAAGGGTAAGAGCTCCGACCGTGGGAAGGGAAAGACATCTCAAGTCGAAGCCACAGGTATCCTTACTAACTTCTTCTTCTTGATTGCCTTGTCTCTGATGTTTGAAATATTCTAACTCTTTGAACTTCTACTTTGACTTGCAGAGACTCCTGCTGGCCCGACTTTGCTTTTGAAGGATTTGGGTGAGGTTGACATCAATCACCCAACTCCAGTCATTCGGAAGCTCTATAACCTCCCGGAGGCCTCGATCGAGGAAGCCTTCCATAGGCTTGAAGTGGTGGTAAGTGCATCAACTTGTCTTGACTTTTGAATTGAATCTTCTGAAATATTTCTAACACTTCTTGTTTATTCACAGAACTCAGCGGTTCTGAAGTTTGGCACAAAGCTTTTCAAGAAGGTTGGAGAGCGAGGGGCTTCAACTGAAGTCTCTCGCCTGACGGCTGAATTGAAAGCTGCCCAGGAGGAGAAGGATAAGCTGAGGGAGCTTCTATCTTCCAAGAAGGAAGCCTTGAATGCTAAGATCGAGGCCCTTCGCAAGGAGAAGTTGGAGAGTAAGGGGTGGCAGGATGGCTATGAGGCTCGGGGTCATGAGCTCGAGTCTTTGAAGAATCGATTCTTCAAGATCGAGACCTTGTCCTATGAGCGTGCAATTGAGAATAAGGAGCTGAAGGAGCAACTTGCTGCAAGGGATGCGGCCTTTGCTGCTAAGGAAGCCGCTTCTACTGCCAAGGAGGAGGCTCTCAAAAAGGAGTTAGAGC
Organism: Chamaelirium japonicum; assembly: GCA_947650365.1. Classification (NCBI taxonomy): domain Eukaryota; kingdom Viridiplantae; phylum Streptophyta; class Magnoliopsida; order Liliales; family Melanthiaceae; genus Chamaelirium; species Chamaelirium japonicum. The sequence continues at coordinate 355,260 of CANTAL010000166.1, forward strand.
ATATGCGCGTTGAATGCGCGAGTTACAGAGAGACGGCCGAGAAGGCGGTGGAAGCACTCAGGGTCCATGCTAGCAGTGTCCGATCTTCCAAGGCTTCTGTGGCGAGCAAAGCTCATGGTGGATCCGAATGAGAGAAGTCGCGCACGCAAAGTGTAGCCAAACCCTGATGTAGTCTATCTCTTCTTTGGTTGTTGTACCTGTAAACTCTTCACAGATAGAAGCCCACTCCTGTACTTGAATCTTTTTGATAATGAAGATATCTTTTTGGTTATTTGAAATTGAATGTCTCTGGTATTGAATTCTTTGAATGTTGTGTTCTGGAATGTTAAATATATACACTTTGAACGTAAGGGGCCAAGTCACAACTTGATCACCCGAACTGGTTAAGTAACTTGAAAATTGAACTTGAATTCGTTTAACATTTGTATGTGAGGGGTCGAGTCGTAACTCAAACACCCAAACCTGTTAGACGATATCGAAATTGATTGAAATTGAAGGTCGAAATTGAAGGTCACTTAATATTTGTAAGTAGGGTAGTGTCGCAACACAAACTCCCCAACTTGTTAAATTGACCAGTAACTTGAAGGTTGCTTTGCATGACAACCCAAAACCGTTTATCATTTGCCCGTAAGGGGTTGAGTCGCAACTCAAGCACCCAAACTTGTTAAACGACCTTGTAATTTTGAATGTAGATAATTTGAAACTGCTTAAGAACTTGAATTGAAAAGGCTGAGCATTTAAACACTGAAAGAGAACTTTATTCATCATGGAATTTACATCATGGATAGAACAATTTGAGATGTCTAGCATTCCAAGCTCGTGGCAGTCTTTCTCCTTCTGGTGAAATCAGCCAGTAAGACCCTTTGCCTCCTATTGATTCAACGATGTAGGGTCCTTCCCAGTTGGGAGCGAGTTTTCCGCTGCTGTGTTCTTTAGTGTTGTAGAAGACTGCTCTGAGGACTAGGCTGCCAATTGGGAAATATCTTTTGTAGACCTTTTGATCGTAAGCTTGTTTGATCTTCTGTTGATACTTGGCCATACGAAGGAATGCTTGAACCCACAGTTCTTCAGAAAAGTCCAAATCATCGACTCGAAGCTCTTTATTGATCCCTCTTTCAACTGTCCTGGTCTTCAGAGTACTTGATATGTTTTCTGTTGGGAGTACCGCTTCTGATCCATATGTCAGACGAAAGGGTGAGAACCCTGTTGATCTTCTCGGAGTTGTGCGATATCCCCAAAGGACTTCAGGTAAGACTTGTTCCCATAATCCTTTCTTGTCGTTGAGTTTCTTCTTGAGTATACCCAGAATAGCTCTATTAGAGGCTTCAGCTTGTCCATTGCATTGAGGGTATCTTGGAGTTGAATAAAAGAGCTTGATTCCGTTGTTCAGGCAGAACTCCCGGAACTTGTCAGAGTCGAATTGGGCTCCGTTGTCAGTAACTAGGACTCGTGGGGTACCAAACCTTGAGAAAATATTGTGTCTAATGAATTTGATGACTTCATCATCAGTTTCTCGAAAGAGTGGCACTGCTTCAACCCACTTGGTGAAGTAATCTGTTGCTAGCAACAAATACTTCTTCTTGCTTGGAGTTGGTGGGAAAGGACCTAGGAAGTCCAATCCCCACTGATGGAAAGGCCATGGACTTGATAGTTGATGAAGCTCATCTGTAGGGAGATGGATAGCCTGAGCGTGTCGTTGGCATGGCTCGTATTTTTGAACCACTAAGTGAGCATCCCTTGCCATCGTAGGCCAGTAGTAACCTTGTAGTTTTATCCTGGCTTCAAGAGATCTTCCTCCCGAATGATTCCCGCAGGCCCCAGAATGGATATCAATCAGGATTGCCTTTGCTTGTTCAGGGCCAACACATTTGAGCAACATCCCGTTATGAGATTTGAAGTATAGATCTTCTCCTTGAATGATGTAGCATGGAAGTTTTCTTTGAAGTCTTCGGGCTTGATTTGGATCTTCTGGTATTTTGCCATGTTTGAAGAAGTCGAAGATTGACTGTCTCCAATCCTCAAACTCACTTGTAGTGGTAAGGTTTAATACCAGTTGATCTCCACCCCCATTTCTCCCAGTAGTAGCAATGATCTGTTGTTCGGGGGTGGTCTTGGGTATCTCTTGATAATCGATTTGTATTTGTCTTCCTCCGAGTGAGTCTCCAAGAACTAAGGCAGTATTGGCTAAGGCATCTGCTTCTCGATTTTCTGCTCTTGGGATCTGAACGAATTCAGTATTAGTAAAGTGTCGTTGAAGACGTCGTACTAGGGCCAAATAGAGTTGCATTCTTTCTTCACGAGCTGTGTACTCCCCGTTGATTTGCCTTATGATTAGCTGGGAGTCGCTGTAAACAATGATTCGATCTACCCCCAAGGATTCAGCCATTTCTAACCCGGAGATGAGTGCTTCGTATTCAGCTTCGTTGTTGGTGGCATTGAATCCGAGGAGAGTGGCCTTCTGAAGATGATCGAGTTCGGGGGATATCAAGACTATCCCAGTTCCCGAACCGATCGTACTTGAAGCTCTATCAGTATAGAGCTTCCATGGAAGAGTTGTGACTATATCCTGAAGACTTGGATCGGCTTTTGTTACAAGATTGAACAGAGGATCAGCTTCATCTTCAAGGCGCATATCGATGTCTTCTTTCCAAGTTATGGGGTCTTCGACTGGAAAGTCAGCTAGAAAATCAGCAATTGCCTGCCCCTTGATCGAGGTGCGAGATTCGAATTGTATCCCCAGAGCACTCATTTCGATTACCCATTTGGTCATTCGACCTGCTCAACCAGCTTTGTCAACAATATCTTTGAGTGGGTGTTCTAAAATGACTGTGATCTGATGAGAGACAAAGTAGGGTTGGAGACGACGTGATGCAGTGAGTAAGGCTAGTATGACCTTCTCCGTCTTTGAATAACGAGTCTCAGCAGGGAGAAGTGTATGGCTGATGTAGTAGACAGGATGCTCGACGCCTTCTCTTCGGCTGACTAGGACCGCACTGATCGCTTGATCAGTGACGGCGAGATAGAGCCATAAGTCTTCTTTTGGAAGTGGAGCCGTCAGGATAGGGGCTTGCACCAGATATTTCTTGATGTCTTGGAAAGCTTCTTCGCAAATTGGACTCCATCCAGATGTATCCGCCTTTCGTAACTTGTCGAAGAGTAGTTTACACTTGTCGGAAGATTTTAAGATGAATCGGTTAAGAGCTGCCAACCTCCCGGTGAGGCGTTGAACTTCCTTCCGATTTATAGGTGAGGGCATATCCAAAATAGCTCGAATTTGATCTGGGTTGGCTTCGATGCCCCTCCTGGTCACAAGGTGACCTAGGAATTTGCCTGATTGTACTCTGAATGTACACTTAGCTGGATTGAGCTTCATATGATATTTTCGGAGGATTTGGAAAGTTTCAGTTAGATCGGATAGATGGTTTCCCCGACTGGAGCTTTTGGTAAGGAGATCGTCGACGTAGACTTCAACGTTGCATCCAATCTGATCTTCAAACATCTTTGTGACCAGTCGTTGATAGGTAGATCCGGCATTTTTGAGGCCGAAAAGGCATTACGTTGTAGCAATAGAGACCTCGGCTAGTCATGAAACACGTCTTCTCTTGATCGTCCGGATGAAGCGGTATTTGATTGTACCCAGAGTATCCATCCATGAAAGATAATAGCTCGTGGCCAGCAGTGGCATCGACGAGTCTATCTATCCTTAGCATGGGAAATGGATCTTTGGGGCAAGCCTTGTTGAGATTGGTGAAGTCGATGCACACTCTGACCTTCCCGTTCTTCTTTGGGACAGCAACTATATTGGAGATCTAAGTAGGATACTCTACTTCACGAATGAAGCCTGCCGTGAGTAGCTTACTGATCTCCTCTTGAACTGCAACTTATAGTTCTGGTCGGATTATGCGTGGCTTTTGTTTGACAGGCTTCACTTCTTCCTTGATTGCTAGGCGATGGCAAGCGTCATCTGGATTGATCCCAGGCATATCTTCGAAGCACCATGCGAAGACGTCGATGTTGGACTGAAGGAAGGATATCATGTCTCGCGCTTCTGCGTCGCTGAGACCGGTACCGATGAATGTTTGTCGAGAGAGATTTCCACTGCCGATATTGATAGGGATGATTTCTTCAATTGAAGGTGAGGCTTCCCATTCGATTGGTGGGGGCTCGATCGGTGGAATCTCCTTTGATTGCTATTTGGAAGAAGGGCCAGCTTTATCTCGTGGTCGCTTTGGAGGAGCAAAATTGATCTTGCGATCCGTTTTTGCCGCAGCAGCTTCACAAGATCTCCCGGCTTGTTGATCGCCTCGTATGCAGACAATGCCTTCTCCAGTTGCAAATTTGAGAAGTTGATGGTGAGAAGAGGAGATGGCATTAATCTGATGGAGGAATGGTCGTCCGAGGATGGCGTTGTAGCTGGACGTTCCTTCGACGATTGCAAACCTTACCGAGACTCGAGTCTCTCGGCTAAGGTCGAGAGTGAATCTCGACTCGCCCATCGTAATACTTTGCTCGCCGTTGAATCCTGTGATTACTGTCGGGACGACATCGAGGCTTGAGTACTTATGTCCCAGTCGTTTGAAACAATCTGAGAACATAATATCGATAGAGCTTCCAGTGTCGATGAGGATACGATTGACAGTGCTTCCATCAATGAGGAGTTTTATGAACAGGGGGTCTCGATGTGGAGTATGAACTCCTTGAAGATCGGTATCATTGAAAACGATGGAGGGCCAAACCAATCCTTCGATAGGCTTCTCGATCCAGGTATCTTCCTTATTCGCCGCAGAACACACGTGGAAGATGCGTCGAACTTGCCGATCTACTTCTTTCCCTGTCAGGGCTTGATTGTGTAACGTTCCGTGGATACCAAAGACGTTTGCATTCACGGTGATAGGTGATTGGTTGGAGGAGATTTGATGAACCCAACAAGCTTCTTTCCCCTTTGCAGAGGTTTGACGTTGATCTTGTCCGCCTTTGACGAACTCTTGAAGGTGGCCTTCTCGCAATAAGTCTTCAAGTTAAAATTTCAGCCGGTAGCACCGATCGGTGGAGTGGCAGTGACTTCGGTGGAAGTCGTAATAGACCGTTTTGTCAGTCATGAATTTAGTGTTTGGCTGTAGAGGATTGGGCCTTCGAAGAAATTCTTCGTGTTGAATACGGTCAAGAATCTGCTCGATCGGTGAATTCCACTCGGTGAATGTGGTCTTCGTCGGGGATCGACGTCCGTCGTTCTTCGACCGCTTATTGGCAGGGGGGGCTGCTGCCTCAGCATTGTGGGCTTTGGCAGCATACTTTGGAGCTTCTCTCTCCATAGGCCTTCGCTTCGTCTCTCGCCCTTTTCGAGCGACTTGATCGTCCTCAACCTCAATCTCTCTCTGGATTCGATCAAACATTGAGCCCAGAGAAGGAGGGGGATTGCGAATGAAGTCATTGTAGATGTGCTGATCGAAGCAGAGTGCATTCTGGAAAGCTAACATGATAGCTTCATCATCCAGATGTCTCCCGGAGAGGGCGGCGTGCTCGTTGCGGAATCTCCTTGTGAAGCTGCGGAGACTCTCGTCGGCACCCATCCTCAACCGATAGAGGGAGTCGAGCTTTTTCTCCGGCTTCATGTTTAGTTGATAATGCTGTATGAAGTGACTGGCCAAAACATCGAATTGGGTGATGGATCCCGCTCGAAGGTTATGGTACCAATCAAGAGATGGCTCGTCGAGGCTTCCGACGAAGGTTCGGCAGAGCACGTTGTTCTCTTCTTCATGTGGTGTCAAGGCTTGCTTGAAAGCGAGTATATGGAGAGTTGGATCTCCCTTGACACAATTGAATTTGGGGAGAGTGGGAGTTCTCCATCCCCTTGGAAATGCTGATTCGAACAAGCTCCGATGGAGAGGTCCGGCAGAGGAGTATCCGTCTCTATGACCATGCCCCCGACTTGGATGTAGATCGAGAGGTAATATCGAGAGGTCTTGTTCAGGCCTCTGAGTATCAGCGGGTTGGAGTCGGTGACGAAGGTCCGATCCGAGTTTACGCTGAAACGGAATAGATGGAGAAATTCTACTCTTTGAAGGAGCCCCTTTCATCTGGTGTCTCCTCGGTATGTTAGGTTTTGAAGGTGTCTTCCTGTCGCAGTTGCGTCCGGAAGAGGATTGGGAGGACTCATCATCAAGGCGATCCCAAACACTCTGCTTCCATGGGGCAGCAGAGGGAGTTGGGTTGCGATGAATCCTATCGAGGGCATCAGTGTCCATTGACCTCCGTTGCTCGGAGTGTATTGACTGTCGTGGAAGATCAACCCTCTCATTTGTAGAGGGGATAGGAAGAGCGATCCCAGCCTCGGAAGCTGCCTTCTTAAGAGCATCCCTCTCAGCGGTGAGGGTGGCGTTTTGCTTTGCCAATTGGAGCAGTTGAAAGTCTATCGTCGAGATTTGATAGGTAGATGGAGGGTTCTCAGCAGGAGCAGGGGCAGTCTGCCCGATTGATTGATGAGGAGGGGCGATCGGTCGATCGACTGATCTCCCGCTTCCTGAGTGAACTCCCACATCGGGGACAACAAGGGGCTGTCCGAAATTGAGCCTTTGACTCATTGAACGAGTCTAAGGACGAGGTTGACGAGTGTTACTTCCTTCTGGTTGACCCTGATCCTTCGTTCTCGCCATTTAGTAGAGTGTGAAGGGTGCAACGAGAGTGCCGATATCCGAACGGTTGTCTGCTCAACCGAAGGGGTGAGGAAGTTTGGCTATCAAGATCGGTTGTCTACTCAACCGATCTAATAGTCGTAGAGAGGACTTGGCTTTTCATTTCGGATCCCATAGACGGCGCCAAACTGTAGGGGAAAATCTTCGTGCCGACCCGAAGACTTTGCAGCACCAGTCAATTGAAGGTTTGAGTCGAAGATCGTTGTTCGATCTATTGATTGAAGTTGACACTTTCAATATGCAAACAGGTAGGAGATGCAATCAGAGAGTTGACGTGAGAGATGTGATCTCGGAGTTCAGTCGAAGCCTACGTCTCCGTGCTATGGGGAGCAACCCAAATTCACTAACACTTGTATCGAAGTGATCTCGACAGGCCGAGTATCACTGAAACCCCTTTGATCTCTTCAAAGACAAGAAGAAGATCGAAGAGAGGAAATGGAAAAATGGAATCTGAAATCCAGAGCTCTGGTTTCTGAAAATAAGATCTCAGAAGTGGAAATCGGATCTATTTACATTCGAAGGGTTGCTATTTATAGGATTTCCTGGTGGCAAATGGCGGTTTCTGCTGTTGTATCTGGGGATCCTCCAGGTAAAGCTGGTGGGTCCCGCTATCGTCTCCTGGGGGATCCCCAGGCTCTTGGGCCCACCAGGCAGGGCTGGTGGGTCTTACGATAGTCTTCGGGGGCCCACCAGGCAGGGCCGGTGGGTCCCGCTGTAGTCTTCGGGGGCCCACCAGGCAGGGCCGGTGGGTCCTGCTGTTGTATTCGGGGGCCCACCAGGCAGGGCCGGTGGGTCCCGCTGTTTGCAGACTTCTTGCCAAAATTTGCACCCACAGCTCACCATTTGGGACAAATAGTATTTTCCTAAATGAAAAGCATTTATTGTTGCGGTACACGTTCACATTGTTGATAAAAAAGATTCTCCTTAAAGAAGGTTCCATGTGTCACAACACGGGAAAGAGGGCTCCACTTTAGTATGCATACTAGTAAAAAACTCGGGCAATGCTCGGATGAACTTGATGCACGCCACTTAACACAAATGGCATCACAGTCGTCCAAAGAAGTGTGCAAGTTAAAAGTGAGTGTGATTCACTCATAGGGGTGTGATTCACTTGTTAGAGAGAGATAATATAATGAATTTTCTAATTGACATAAAAAAACCATTAAATATCATTGAATGCGTATTTATCATTTTTATAGTCGAGTTTTAATAGGATTTATGAGAGAGAGAGAGTCGCGTTTATACACAGGAGAATAATTTTGGCTCTTTAAAAGAGGTCCACGTGTCACAACACGGGAGAGAGGGATAGTATTATACTATTAGATTAGATGCTAGCTACTAACCCCGTGCAACGAATGGATTGCTATGATGTTGCTAGACGTAGCCTCAACTCGGCATAGCACCATTTGTATAAAGGATGAGGGATAATAGACATTAATTCGAACCCTTTCTATCCCAGTCTGTTAGGTACTAACCCCGTGTGTGATATGCGAACAGGTAACGTTGCTCTATTTCAAAAAGTAAACTTAGGAAGAGGTAAGCTCCATTTTGGAAATCATTTTATTGTGGTGGTAATTGTTCACACTGTAGAGAATAAATTAGCTTTTTAAAGTAGGTTCCACATCACAACATGGAGAACGGGCTTTGTTTGAATAAGTAAATATATATGTATAAGATATGGGTCTGGATCGGGTGACACTGTTTTTGTACTCAAAATTATATATATATTTTCAAATTAGTAGATAGAGGTTTAAGAAGTTGTTGATTTTTTGTGAGCATAATCACCTTGCCTTAGATAGCACATCTATAAAAAAATCAGCACTTTTTAAAGCTTATAGACTTATCAAATGTGCTCTTCAAACTAGCGATTAAAACGGATGGTCAATAAAGTTTTTTAGATTTAATGTACTTAGAGGTCTTAGAATGTGATTATTTTTTGTGGATGTGTTGTTTAAGTCAAGATGATTATGCTCACAAAAAATCAACAACTTCTAAAACCTCTATCTAATGACTTGATAATCGGTGTAAAAAATTTGAGTGAAAAAATGTGTCCCATGGACCCACGATCTTGACCCACTAGATATATTAGATATTAGATATGATATACATACACACACAATCTACTAGTATATCTATACTCCTTTTGCAAGTTTGTCATCCATTTTGGGGGCGGAGCCCCCCTTGTTCAAGCCAACGATGGTGGTTTTCTCTTCACCTCCCTTGGGGGGATCTCCCAAGTGGGGTGGGAAGTGTGACCACACGTAAGACCATTGGTCGTGGTCGAAAACCTCGTGCACGGGAGCTTCCGGTACTTGTGGCGAAAGAGTTGCAATCAGCCTCTGGGGTAAGCTTGTGTCTGCCACCCGATGCAGATGGCACAGTTCCTGCTCCTTGATGACTGATGGTTGAGGCGATCGGTCGTAGGATGTCTCATGTTTTGGTTATTTAGTCGGTGGACGATGTGCCTCATCAGCTGCTCGCGAGGGCGCCAAACAACCTAGGGATATACCAAGTTGTCGGCTAACCTACAATTTCTTTGGTTGGGTGTTCTGCCGACTTGGGAGTACTGAAAAGCACTGCAGCGGGCCGCCTTCGGCGGCAACACACCTCCCAAGCATCACCACCCCCACCGTCTTATGTGACGACAACACACCTGACCGCCTTCGGCATGCCCGTGCCAATTGGCACGAAGCAGGAGCCTTGGGTGCGACCAACCACCCCCCAACTCCGCTACCCCGGGGGGAGAGAGAAAGAGAGAGAGAAATAGACGGGTTTGGCCTAAACGGGTTCGGGTCATAAACGGGTCGACCCGATTGACCCGTTTATTTAATGGGTCGGGTTTGTACTTATAACCCGATTGACCCGTTTAACAAATGGGTCGTGTCAACCTGACCCGACTCAACCCGATCCAACCCGAACCAACTCGAGCCAACCTGAACCAACCCGACCCAACCCGATCAAAACCGGCCCAATCCGACTTGTCTTGACCCAACCCGACAGGTTTACATGGGTTTTGTTGACCCAACCCGAGCCAACCCGTGCCGACACAACCAACCCGTTTAGTAAATGGGTCTATTCACGTCAACCCGTTTATTAGGCAGGTCGGGTTTGGGTTTAAATTTTTGACTCGTTTATTAAACGGATCGGGTTCGAGTTGGGTGTTTTGCCCTTATACATATGTCTCAACCCGACCCGACCCATTGCCACCCCTAGAAGAGAGAGAGAAACAGAGAGAGATTATTATATAGATTCCCTTCAGCCGTCCATTTTTCTCCAACCCGAACAACCACCATGCAGAATTTATTCACTTTTACAGAGGTTTATGTGTAAATAGAGAAGATTGGAGGGTTGATTTGTAAAATATTCTTTTATTTTATATCGGGCCTTAAAAGTTTGTATCTTATAGGGGGAGATTGGGCTAATTAAGTGTGCCAGGCCTTCTTTTCATTCGGGATTGAGACTATTTAGTTAGGTTGGGATCTTGGAGGCTTCTATTTTACATGGGGCCGTCTTTGGTGACCGCCTTAATGAATTTGTGGTCGAGCTGGCCTTGCTTAGTCTTATTCCAAGGGTCCTTAGAAGATTTTTGGTTTTTTACCAGATTCATCAATGCGTGCATTCAAGGGAATTCTTATGGACGATAGGATTTTACCGAAATATCTTTGATGCCAATAAAGATTAGGGAAATTTTATTCATACCCCATAAATATGTAATTAGCCCCCATTTCCAACAAACTTGAACACACCCCATCTTTTTTTTTCATACCCCATTCTTATCCCAAAAATACCCATCCCCCTTACACACCCCCATCAATACACCCCAGTTAAATGGCCCGCTCCAACTTGATTATACCCCAATCAAACACATAACCCCTTAAATATACCCTAATTATATGCACTCTTGAATACACCCCACTCTTAAATAAACCCCATGCAGTTGGCTGGTACTTGAAGGTAGGGGTGGCAATCCTTGACCCGACCCGAACCCGACCCGAAGTTAGCGGGTTTAGATTTGGCCTAAACGGGTTCGGGTCATATAAGGGTCAACCCGATTGACCCGTTTATTTAATTGGTCGGATTCGGGTTTGTACTTATAGCCCAATTGACCCGACTTTGACCAGTTTACCAAATGGGTCGTGTCAACCCGACCCGACCCGAGCCAACCCGACCCAATCCGATCAAATCTGGCCCAATCCGACTTGTCTTGACCCAACCCGGTAGGTTTACATGGGTTCTGTTGAGCCAACCCGAGCCAACCCGACCCGTTTAGTAAACGGGTTAAACGGGTCGGGTCGGGTTTGGGTTTAAGTTGTTGACCCGTTTATTAAACGGGTCGGGTTCGGGTTGGGTGTTTTGCCCTTATACCTATGTCTCAACCCGACCTGGCCCGACGCATTGCCACCCTACTTGAAGGCAGACGTAGGGCTGCTACTTGGGCGGGCCAACCGGAACCCAACCCGAGCCCAACTCGAACCCAACCCAAATTTGGGCAGGTTAACCTAAACCCAACCCGAGCCCAACCCGAATTATTTCTCCTCTACCATATGAAAGCCAATCAACCCATCCCGCACAACCTTATCAACCTGGCCAACCCGACGGATTAGGCTAGGGCTAAGGAAGTTCAAACAGACCTTGGGTTGGGTTGGGTTGGGGGTACAAAAGATGCTAAGTTAGGGCTTTGAGGTTTGGGGTACAAAAGAAAAGGGCAATGTTGGTATTAAAGGGTCGTTGAGTAAGTTATTGAGAAACCATAGGGAGACGGGGGCTAGTTACAGATTTTTGGGGTATGAATAAAATTTCCCAAAGATTAGGATAAATTACACTTTGCCCCTCTGTAGTTTTGCTCAAAAACACTTAACTCCCATGTAGTTTATTTTGTTCCAAATCGCTCCCTAAAGTTTGAAATGTTAGCACAATACACCCTTCTGTCAACTACATAATTTCCTTGTTTGGTGTTTTTTATCTGATCGAAACTGAATTAAAGGGGGCAAAATGTTGTTTTATAGCTATAAGGGGGTTTAGTGTTTTTAAGTTAAACTTCAGGGGGTAAAGTGTAAATTACTCTAAAGATTCTTATATTAATTGAGATTTGAGAGTATTTTCCTAAGGGATTTCGGGTGATTGGGTTGCCTTCCTTGTGAGCCAATTAATTTTGTATTAATTGAGGGACTTCCCTTGTGAAGAAGTGAAGGGATGAGCCCCACTCTATGGTTAGGTCAAGAGATGATGATCAAATCTATCCGTTCATTTTTGTCTAGTCAGCAAGTTGTTCCGTTTTGTCTAGTCAGCATGTAGACCGCCGTCCCTTGTTATATAGATTTAGTCGGTGGACGATGTGCCTCATCAGCTGCTCGCGAGGGCGCCAAACAACCTGGGGATATACCAAGTTGTCGGCTAACCTACAATTTCTTTGGTTGGGTGTTCTGCCGACTTGGGAGTACTGAAAAGCATTGCAAGGAGAATGACAGTGGTGGCCATTAATTCCCCATAATTTTAAATATTTTTTTAAATATTTAAATATATAAACTACTATACATGGTAATTTATAAGAAATTTTAAAAAGATAAAGATTGGATAACACCAATGTGTAGGTCTCGTCAAACCATTCAATTTTGCATGTAAATATGCTGCATTTGGACCTCGTTTGATAGGTGAAAAACAATTAAAAGAAAATAAATGCTACGATAGGTTTAGAACCAATGACCTAACCCAAACCTAGCCAAATTAACCATTGTGCTTACCCGGTTTTAAAGATATTGGAACCAAGGAAACTTTATTTAAACCTATTACGTGCTAGTGGAGTATTAGGTAACCTTTAGGTTATGAAACTAAAAACGGTCAAACTTTGCATGAAGGAATAGAAGTTGCATTCTCATGGTCGCGTCACATCTTTTTCATCGCATTATCCTCGACGCATCTTCTCCACAAGCGGTTTTGTAAATAATGTGAGGTATTGTGTTCCATAATCCATAGGTGATGAATTTTTATTTCCTATTCCTCTTACCTATTGTTTTAATTGAAAATGTGCAAACGATTTTTGTCTTCCACTGTGCATGATAACCTTCATCCAAAAGATCACTCTAAAGTAAAACCAAGTACATATAGAAAAATTTCAGCTTATTACAATAAGAAGCATGTCAATTTGGATTCCTTTTTTTTATAGTCCATCTTGTTGTTCATTTACTGAAGTTGATCTCAGAAAATTTTCAATTTTGAGATCTTTAATTTATCTCGATTTGCATTAGATATGTCCCTTCTCTGCTAAGCATTGTTCTGTTCTTCTCTAATACCTTGATTTAATCATCTAGAATAATTAAGGTGCCTTCATTGGCCAACTCTTTCAGTATTTTAATAATATTATAAGCCACGATCCAAAATCGTTTGACATTATATGCACTAGTCGTTAATCTTTGTACATACGCAACAACATTTCTAGAACACATTAATTGTTTAATGAAGATTCTTGCTATTCAAGAATTCAATCTTTTTTTTTTTTGAGATCGGCGAGTGTCCCGAAACCTTTCTGACTGTTAGATACCCTCACGCTCCAAAACCCGGGTCTTAAGGGGAAGTCGACAGAGGGTATATAAAGCAAGTGATGGGTGCCTCCCTCACCGATGTGGGACTATCCGTTAACACTCTCCTTCACACGGAGCACGCATGACAAGGATCCTCCCATGCGTGGAAAGGCACGATCGATAAGGAGCACCCGGAGCAAGAGCAAGACAGAAGACATGCTAGCTCTGATACCATGTTAAATACCCTCACACCCTAAAATCCGGGTCTTAAAGGGAGGTCCACATAGCGGTATATAAAGCGGGTGATGGGTGCCTCCCTCACCGATGCGAGACTATCCGTTAACACTCCCCCTCACGCGGAGTACACGTGACAAGGATCCTCCCATGCGGAGCACGCGTGGCAAAGCACGATCGATGGGGAGCACCCGGAGCAAGAGACGATGAACCCTAGCTCTAATACCTTGTTAGATACCCTCACGCGCGCCCCAAAAACTAGGTCTTAAGGGGTGGTCCACAGAGGGTATATAAAGCGGGTGATGGGTGCCTCCTTCACCGATGTGGAACTATCCGTTAACATTCACCCTCACGCGGAGCACACGTGGCAAGGATTCTCCCACGTAGAGCACACGTGGCAAGGCACGATCGATGGGAAGCACCCGGAGCAAGAGCAGGAGCTAAAGACGAGCTAGCTCTGATACCATGTTAGATACCTTCACACCCCAAGACCCGAGTATCTAACATTTGCAGTGGCCCACTGACTAATCCCTCTGGGAGTGAAGCCCGACCCACTCGGCAATTCCCACTTCGCTCCTAGGTAAATCGAGGGGAGGAGGAGTTGAACCCATAACCTCCTCACCGAAGCATCAGTTGCTTTACCAACGCTCATATCTCCTGGTGGGTTGGAATTCGATCTTTCAATAGATGAATAGTAGTCTGGATGTTATTCGAATCAATCTTTTTTTATGTGTGTGTAGGTATTCACATATTTCTAGCTTTAATATTTGTATGAATCCTACGAAGGCTACTGAGAGTGATGGAGTAGTGCGAGATGTTAGTATAGCTTAAGAGGATGGTGGTCCAAATAGTACAACAATGGAAGTAGCCTTTTTCTATGACTTTTGGACTCCTCTCTCTATGACTTCTATCATCTAATTAGTAGGTGAAGGGTTGTGGTCTTGTAGCTGCACAAGCCTTTTCAATTACTTCATCATCTAGTTCATTCGAAACCACACTACTGATTCACTAAGAGCGTCTTCAATCGTTGGCCATACAACCATATTTGGCCTTCAACCCTCTCCAATCGTCAAGTCATACAACCATATTTGACAAAAACACAATAGTTGAATGCTCATTTGTGCATTCTACTATTCACCTGCTATAAAATGAATCTTTAAATTTTGAAGCCAATAAACTATCATTCTTAATCCATTTATTTACGAAGCTTGCCATCATCAAATTTTTAGATGCTAGCTAAAGGGATTATAAAATATTAAAAGGGTATTTCTAGCCATATATGGATCTCCAACGATTTGAACACTTGCCCACGTGGAGAGCCAAATATGATAAAGATACCAAAATGGCCGCTCCAACGATTGTAGATGCTCTAATAATGCCATTTGCAACTCGTTTCAATGCCAATAAAAATGTTTAATCATAAATAATCACATCTTCACTAGCCTTCTCTTAGGGCATCTCCAACCCTTACTTAAATCATGACTCTGATTTGAATCTGAGTAAAAGGTCCTAAAAAAATGCTCCAATCCTTTACTCAGACTTGTACCAAACTGAGTTTTATTCAAAAATTTCACTAAATCGGGGAGAGACTCAATCTCATACCAAATTCTCAACGGTCAATCACCAAAGGCCTTCCTATTTACAAAACTACCATCCAACATTGAGTTTTTATCTAAATATGAGTTTTTTTTATCCAAATTTGAGTAAAAGCTTCAGAATCAGCTCTAGTCCTTACTCAAACTCATACCTAATTGAGTCATTACTCAAATTTAAGTAAAGGGTTTGAGCATTCTGTATAAGATTGAGATTTTACTCATATGTGAGTAAAATTTGCGCAAGTACTAGAGATGCTCGTTACCTAGCAGAGGAGACTTCAATGGAAGTCTTAGCATTTTCTACGGTTTTGGTGATATCAACTAACCTTATTTGTTACCCTCGAATAGGAGGTGGCAACGGGTCGGGTTTGGGTCAAACCCTATCATGTCCATTCGGGTACGGCAAGGTCCATACCTGACCCATACCTATTCGGGTTTTGATTTAGATTTCGAGTATGAATTGGTTATAGTTTTGTCTCTTTTTTTATTCACAAAATATGCAATTACTTGAGAATGCAATGTTAAGAAGCTCCTATGGTTTCCTATTATATTGTTTTTAGTATGATATGAATTTTGGTAGAATTTGGGATATTACAACGAGTTTGGAGTTCAACCGTGTTATCTAGCGTGCAAAAGTTAGAGGGGCAATTGGGTTTCGGGTATTGATATTGAGGTACCTATATTCATACCCGAAAGCTGATTGGGTAGAGTTTCTATATTCATATCACACCCAAATCTTGTTTCAGGTACAAAATTTATGACTATACCCAAAGTTTGGGTTCGGATCCGGATAGGGTTTTTGGACTCCATTGCCACCCTTAGGCTCTCATATGGTGGAAAAATGAATTGAATAAGCTTCTCAATTGAAGTATTGGTCACTGCAATAGGATTTCAGCCTTTATCTCGAGAACTCTCAAGAGGCCAACTATACCTTCGTGCCTCCATATTACCTTGCCTACAAGCCGAACAACATTGTGCCCTCGTACTGTGACCAACACTGCACTACGAGAAGCACCAAGCCAAACACTCCCACCAAACAGCCCACTTGATCTAATGATGTGCCAAGCCAAGTCTTGCATAACCCCATAATGCATCATCACCACGAAGGGCTCTTCGACAAGCCCAATGCCAAATGTCGCCAGCTCCACTGAGTGACACACTGTTGCACCATTGTGCCCATATGCCATGTGGCATGTTGCATGCACACAGGAGGACCCTAAGTCACCATAGCGTGGAGCGGGAGTGCACGGGCGTCAAATTCCAATTAAGCATTGGATCGGGAGCGTCTAGAGACACTATATACATATACCGGTACTAATCCCGTGCAATGCCCAAACGATTATGATGCTGCTCGATCGGATTGCACATCCGGCACTGTATCCCCATTGTGTGGAGAGAGAGAGAGAGAGAGAGAGAGAGAGAGAGAGAGAGAGAGAGAGAGAGAGAGAGAGAGAGAGAGAGAGAGAGAGGAATATATTTAATTATAAAAGAAATTTAAATTGGGAGAAAGAGATGGAAGAGGGGGAATGAGGAGGCCGCCACATGGCACCAAAGGCCTCAGCTTTATAAGAGTAGTATAATATAATAATATAATAATAAATAAATATTTTATAATAAAAACAATAGCAATCAACAGCATACAATCAATTATATAATATGTAAATAGAAATGTTTGAGAGGCCATTAGTAAAGAATCCTATTTATTACTATATTTATGGAAGAATATATTTGAAAGGTCAATGATTTAAGTACTAATATGATTTGTAACTAATGATAATTTTGTGTACTTCCTCACAAAGCAACGCTCCTTTCACATGCCAACGCACATCACACTCTTGTGTACTCAACAAAACCGCACTCCGCAAAATCTAAATCCACACCCATATGTGAATCCGATCTAAAATCTGGAGAGTGGGGCTTAGGAGAGGGAGAGGGAGAGGGAGCAAGAACAAGGTTTAGAGCGCGAGCATTCTATAAGATGAGGTTTGGGTTACTAAGAGAGGACATTGTATGATCCAAAGCCTTTTGTGACTTGACGGGTACACCTTTAAACCTCATGCCTCGGTCCTGTGCACAAGGTTCACTCTCACTTCATCGGAACTCGACAGATCAATAATAATATCCATCGGCAACCAATTCCTGTTTGGGTAGACACATGTGTCATCCCATTTCCCTGGTCCAGCTCTAAGGTATGCAATACACATTGATCCTACAAATCACGATGCTCACTCCACAGCCCAACTGTACAATGGAGCTCCGCTTGCATCGTAGCACACACGAGACTTGTATGTTGAGGTGCGTCAAGCATGGTCCCGACTGTACCTCACCGATTACTGGCTCCACTATAGTGCTTCGCTTACAAATAGGGTAGCCCAAAGCCAACATTTTAAGAGAAAAGCCTCCTAGCCTTTTACACTACATGATACCAGTCAATTCGTTCAATCGGCTATCGTCCCAAGGGTCTTCTTGAACAAGGGCACCCAAACATGGTGGTGCATCCTTGTCGCACTCGACATGGCCCCGCTCGTTCCCTACGAGCAACTTTTGGGGGAGTCGAAGTTACTCTCCAAAGCGTCGCACCTTGCCTCCTAATATATATGCTTTGATCTGAGGCCCTCCCGCAGCGGAAGGAGCATGAGAACACAATGTACGAGGAACTTCCACGGATAAGACGATGACTCACCACCCCGAGAAGGCGAAACAAAGAACAAAGCACAAAGAAATCACATACGATATCTGGCAACAACGATCAATGGATTCACTATTATTGAGATAACCCGAGTACAAGATCCCTGCCCCCTCTCTAATCCCTCACAACACCCACAAAGAGAAGCCCTCCCATAAGAGACTAGGTCCCGCAAGCCCTCTCACCCCGAAGAAACAAGAGAAAAACCTTCCTGAAGCCCACAAGCCTCATTGGATTGCTCTCCCTCTCCCTTGATGATGGTTACCTTCTTTTATAGTTTCTCTTATCACCTAGGTTCGTCATAGGTCTTCCCATTTATAGGCATGTATTCATATACAAGTTGTAGAAGGAATCCCACGAGAAAATGCAAGCCGAACCACCTCATCGACGTGCTGCCATATCAAGTCGTGCGCATGACCTGGGAGGTCGTGCGCAATACCCAACCTTTATTTCTCGCCCAACTTCTATACTGATGCCAGTCGTGCGCATGACCTAGAAAAGTCATACGCATGACTGTGCCTGGCCGATTCCTGCTTACTTCAGAGCACTGTCTGTCGCCGTTTCTTTTGCGCAAGAATATTGAAGTTGTATGCGGCTTGTTTGGAGCCACATCTTCAACAATATATACATTGCCTTCTTCTATTTGCAACCCCTAGATGTGAAAGGTGCTTTGAGAGCATACAAAATTAGAATGTGCATTCTTAACCTTTCTAGGTAAAGTCCTTCCCCGTTGCGCTCCCGAGAAATATCGGAAGCACATGGCTGATGAAACATCAGACCCTAACACATTGGATTAAATTAGAAGGCAAGGGTTGCTTTGATGCCTTCAAATTTATGCTTTGATTTGTTAGATTGTTGGATAAAATCCAAGGTAACAATTGCTTTGAAGCCTTTGGCTTCATATTGATCATATAAGTAGAGAGGCATTGCATGGGCACATTCGGATAAGGTTTTGCTACCACTATGTAATGCCATATATTTTAATAATATATTTAATTATTATTTAAAGATATAAGACTATGATGTTTTATGTAAAAAAAAATAAAAATTAAATAGCAACAGTGCGTTGGGCTCGTCAAATCGGTCAATTTTATAAATAATTATGCTATATTTGGAATATGTTTGATAGGCAAAAAAAAAAAAAAATTGTGCCAAAGATTGGATTCAAAACCTCAACCCTTTACAAATTAGACCTAAAACCCAACCATTAGGTTAACTTCATCCTGTTGGAAGAGATACGTACCCAGATTTAATAATTAAACATTTTACATTGTTCTATTTTCTTTTATAATCGAACAACCGACCTTTCAAATTTCAATTTTTTTTTTTGCTAAACTAACTAAAAATATTATCGGGGGACTTTTGAGATTCCCTCTAAAACTGGAATATTAAGATATTAATAACTTGGTTAAATTTGCATTAATCACTTTGGAGAATTTGTATTTGCACACCGAAATTAACTTTTTACACACCAGTTTCTTAATAGACTCCACCCCAAATATAAAAAAAAACTATTTTCTTGCTCTACACACACCACATATTCTTTCCGCCCCCAACATCGTAGGATCCTTCCTCGGCAACACCATCGTCGAGCTCCTCTCTGAGCCACCGTCGAGCACCTCTCCCTCCAAGTAGTTTTATCTCCATCCATTTTGGTTTCACACCCAAACCCCACCTCATCCTCTATGGACCCACATAATGAAGGAATGGTCAAGATTCTGATTTGTTTGGCTAGACAGGACTGAAAGTAGAATATAGTGTTATGATCTGATTAGAAGAATATAAAGCATGGTGTTTTTTTTCTAGCTGGCAGGAAAAAGAGCTATTTGTTCCTCGGCAGAACACACTATTGCTTGTTCTTTCATGGTTGGCCGAACACATTGGTACCTGTTTGACCATGGTTGGTTGAACAGGTCGCACAACGAGGAAAAACTAACGTTTTACCACCTCCATGCTAGCTTCCATCCAGCTGCGAGGGGTGGTTCTGTGAACGAGAAGAAACTCTTCACCATCCGCTACCGCCATCCTCCATTCACGAGACCACCCCACCTGCTGCTTGTGTCACCATCTTACCAGCAAGGCTCGACCCATTAAGCTATTTGGGCCCGACTCCATTAAGTCATTTGGCCTGATCCCATTTAAACTCATTTGACTCAGCCCATTAACTCAATTAGGCCGAATCATTAACGCTGCTAGGCCGACCCATTAACCCTATTGGACTCAGCCTAATGATTAGGTATAATAGACAAGTCTTAGCCCAATTATAGAACAAAGCACAAATTTGTAACTAACACCTGTTTACTATCGGCAACCTACCCCTTTGCTAAGGGCAACCCGTGTACCCAATTGGGTTTAATCGGATAATGTTGGGTTTAGTCAGATATTGTTGGGTTTAGTCGAATTCCCTTTAGATTAACTTGAATATAAAAATCAACTGGTTTTATATATAAAATCCTATTGATTAGTGTAGCTTGTAAATTCTACTATAGGCAACTAGAACCCATCTATATAATTAAATAAAATTTATAAACATACGTTAATTACTAAAGACAACTAGATGTTTTACTTAAGGCAACCTTTTGGCCATATCTTTGTCAAACGAATTCAGTCCATTTGCAGCCACATATTCGTGGTGTCGAGCCTAACCTATTGAAACTAAGATTTTTAGAATAAATAAATTATAAAATATCCTTGTGATCATCCCTTTTGAATAATTAAATGTAATTCTCTAAATATTTTTTAAGTCATAACTTGACCAGACGAATTCAGAATCAAGTTTCGTTTGTGGCTATGTACTCGTGACACTTACTCGCACAATCATATAGTGAAATCATAAAGAAAATGAGTAAATAATTTCTAGCCACATTATTTTAACCTTTATTACCTATGATGATGTTATTTGGGAAATTATTGCAAACCTCGGAATCCACATCATCTCTCAAATCAATGCTTAAACTCAGGTAGGAGAGTTGAACCACTGTATCCGTAGTTAAATATATGTTAGTAGAATAATTATATTCCAATAAGTTATGAGTATTGGTTGCCTGAGAATGTGGAAAGCTTGACCGATTGAGTGTGGGGGGCTATCCCTGGTTGTAGCCAAAAACACTTGGCTGTGGTTTTTCCCGACGAGGTCAAAAGAACTCTAGGTGTGATAATTTGTCCTGTCTGAGACCAAAAGATTTCCGGTTGGTCAATAATTCAACATTTGGAATATTAATATTAACTATTGGTGAATATTACGATTATATATCATGTCATTTAAATTGAGTATCATGTGATTGATGAACCTACCAAGCTAGTGTAAAATATTTGAACCTCACCCCCTACAGATGACTATGTTGCAGACCATAACCCTTTAGGTGTAGATGTTGGAGCAGAAGAAGAGAACCTTGTAGAAGTCGAAGATCCTATTTACGAGCCCTTCCCGAAACCAGAAGGTGAGGCATGACCCAGAAGAAGTTTGGGAGATGAAATCCAATATGTATTTTCTTTTTGTTGTTAAAGGAATGTAAAAATTTATACTTCAATAATAGAGAGCTCTGTTCCATTATTCGTGCATGAAAAATTATGTACCAAGTTTTACTATTCACACACCAGGGTTTTGTGGTTTGACTAAATCATAGAATTTTGGGGTGTGACACACTCTCTATGGAGGTTCTCAACTACACATTTTTTAAATGAACCAATGACCTACTCATTCCACACTAAACTCTTCACCGAACACGTAACAAAAAAGATGATGCTGACTTTTCGTGTTATACACCGTCGACGGTCTGCAAAAGCTTAACCAAATATGCACTTAAAATTTTCAATGTTATACATATGAGAACTACTCCTATGGAATGGAGTCCATCTCCTTGAGTTGATGTCCCTTCACTATTCGATGAAGTTACCTCCCTCTGTTGTCCCAAGCCAACCGAATAAAAAAGGTGTCATACCCTTAAAATTATAGGGCTATCATATTGGTGGTACTTTGGATCCACTCTCCCATAATGGAGAGGTTCCCTCAGAGCCACCTTGTTTTTCGGACCCGCAAAATAAATGCTAGTAAACTATATGTGGGCTAGTAAATCTTCCAGATCAACTAATAAATCTGATTTCCTTCTTGCTATTTGTATTGACCAGTGAAGTAAACCATTATATATGGACGACTGTTTAGATTGACCAGTAAAGTAAATCAGAACGTAAATATGATTTTCTTCTTGTTCACCAGGCTCAGATCTGGAAAAAAAAAAAAAGGAGGAGGAAGATCTCATTAACGAAAGAAGCTGAGATCCAACACGATCCTTGTAGCAGTGGTGATATGGTACGATTAGACTAGGAAGATCTGGTACGATCGGAGGAGGAAGAGCTGTCAAACTCTTTCTCGTTTCTCGTTTTCACGATGAAAGAAACGAAGACACTTGTGCAATGGACGAGGAGTATCACAGGCGGGGCCTTCTCGATCATGCAGTTGCTAACATTGCATGGGTCAACGGTTCTGTCTACTAGTAAATCAAAAGTTTTACTTTGCTTTTCCAGAGTAAAACTTTTTGGATCCTAGTAAACCCCCTGCCATTTACTTTACTATGACTTTTTGGATCCAAACAACAACGAAGTAAAACTTTTATCCCATGTACTTTTATTAGTTAGCTTGTTGACCGTATACAAACTTCAGATTTCCACGAAAAGATAACTGGGGTAAAAGTTTTACTAGTAGAAGGCTCCATTGACCCATGCCACGTCAGCAACGACATGATCGAGAGATCCCCGTAATACTTGATCCTCTTCCATCGCGCGCTACCAGTGTCTCCGTTTCTTCCGCCATGACTAGAAAGAACAAGAAAGGGTTTTACAGCTCCCTCCTCTGATCGTGCTAGAATACCACCGCCACCCCGATAGGATCTCCACCACGACGCAGTTCGGATCTCTACCGCAAGATTCTCCGATTAGATTTGCAACAACAAGAAGGAAATCCGATTTTCTGACCAATCAGGGAGAGTCAATAAATAGCAGCTGTTGTCTCCCCCGTTTGATCTCCAGACTTCTTTGAGCCCTTGTTCTAGGGCCGGTCCAACAAAAATAAAAATTCATTGCCTACAGATAACTATGTTGCAGACCATAATCCTTTAGGTTCAGATACTGGAGCAGAAGAAGAGAACCTTGTAGAAGTCGAAGATCATATTTACAAGCCCTTCTCGAAGCCAGAAGGCGAGGCATGACCCTGAAGAAGTTTGGGAGATGAAATCCAATATGTATTTTCTTTTTGTTGATAAAGGAATGTAAAACTTTATACTTAAATAATAGAGAACTCTGTTCCATTATCTGTGCATGAGAAATTATGTACCAAGTTTTACTATTCACACACCAGGGTTTTGTGATTTGACTAAATCATAGAATTTTGGGGCATGACACGCTCTCTATGGAGGTTCTTAACTACACATTTTTAAAATGAAACATTGGCATACTCATTCCACACTAAACTCTTCACCGAACACGTAACAGAAAACATGATGCCCACTTTTCGTGTTATATGCCGTCAGCAGTCCGCAAAAGCTTAGCCAAACATGTACTTAAAATTGTCAATCTTATACATAAGGGAACTACTCCTATGGAATGGAGTCCATCTCCTTGAGTTGATGTCCCATCACTCTTCGATGAAGTTACTTCCCTTTGTTTCCCTAAGCCAATCGAATAAAAGGTGTCACATTCTTAACTGGTGGTACTTCGGATCCACTCTCCCATACTGGAGATGTACTGTGACGACCAAGATCCAATAGCCAAGAGCCAAGACTTCTGAAGCTGTGATACCAAGATGGATGAGGTGACGTGAGGTAAGGTGAGGTGTACAAGGCCACGAGTTAGCCCCACATCGCCTGTAGAGAATGAGATTATGAGCTACTTATATAATTTGCCCTCCTAAACATATAAGACATGTTTTAAAATCGTGCGCCGCTACGAATTTCGTAAGAACTTTGTAGTTAAGCGTCCTCGGGCAATAGCAGTACTAGGATGGGTGACCTCCTTGGGAAGTTATTGTGTGGGCACGGGCAAAGCGGACAATATCTTGTGTGTTTGGGGAGGATGTTACAGGTACCCTCGGGGCCAGCTTGTTTTTCAAACCCGCAAAATAAATGCTAGTAAACTAGATGTGGGCTAGTAAATCTCCCATATCAACTAATAAATATGATTTCCTTCTCGCTATTTGTATTGACTAGCAAAGTAAACCATTACATTTGGACTATTGTTTGGATTGACCAGTAAAGTAATTCAGAAAGTAAATATGATTTTCTTCTTGCTTATCAGGCTCGGATCTGGAAAAAAAAAAGAAAAAAAAAGGAGGAAGATCTCGTCGGCGAAAGAAACAAAGATCCAACACGATCCTTGTAGCGGTGGTGATCTGGTACGATCGGAGTAGGGAGATCCGGTACGATCGGAGGAGGAGCTGTAAAACTCTTTCTCATTTCTCGTATTCACGGCGAAAGAAACGAAGACACTTGTGCGATGGACGAGAAGTATCACAGGCAGAGCCTTCTCAATCATGCAGTTGCTGACATTGCATGGGTTAACGGTTCTTTCTACTAATAAATCAAAAGTTTTACTTGACTTTTCCAGAGAAAAACTTTTTGGCTCCTAGTAAACTCCCTGCCATTTACTTTACTATAACTTTTTGGATCCAAACAACACCAAAGTAGAACTTTTATCCTATTTAGTATTTACTTTATTAGTTAGCCTGTTGACCAAATACAAACTTCAGATTTTTACGAAAAGGTAAATGGGATAAAAGTCTTACTAGTAGAAGGCTCCATTGACCCATGCAATGTCAGCAACGACATGATCGAGATCCCTGTGATACTTCTCTTACATCGTGAGCTACCAGTGTCTCCGTATCTTCCGCCACGACTAGAAAGAACGAGAAAGGGTTTTACAACTCCCTCCTTTGATCGTGCTGGAATACCACCGCCACACTGATCGGATCTCCACCACGACATAGTTCGGATCTCTACCGCAAGATCCTCCGATTATATCTGCAACAACAAAAAAGAAAATCATATTTTCTGATCGATCTGGGAGAATCAATAAATAGTAGTTGCTGCCTTTTCCGTCTTGATCTCCAGACCTCTTTCAGCCCTTGTCCTAGGGCCAAAAAGAAAAATTCATTGCCTTCTTCAAGCATCTTTCTCCATCTCCCTACTCTTTTATTCTCCCCTCCTTTAAACCAAGACATATAAATAAAAAAATAACCCAATACAAATAATCTCAGAAGAACCCTAATCATTTCTCCACTCTCGCATCCCTCTCTTGCGTCCTCTCTCTCTCCCATCCCTCTCTTGCCTCCTCCTCCTCTCTCTCTCTCTTCTCTCTCTCTCTCTCTCTCTCGCTATATCCATGGATGAAGAGTACGATGTGATAGTGCTCGGGACAGGGCTCAAAGAGTGCATCCTCAGCGGCCTTCTGTCCGTCGATGGCCTCAAGGTACCTCCTCTAAACCCTTCCCTTCCCAATTTCTCTCTAAAAACGGGATTTTTAACCGATCCTTCGTGATTTCATCGCTGCGATCGAAATGGGTAATTTGGTTTTCTCTGAATTGATGCCGATCTTGATCTCTGCTGTCAGATCTTACACGCCATCTTTACCATCCCTTCATGCTCTCCCCCTCCCCCCCCCTTCCCCTTCAGGTGTCTTATGATTGGCATGGTAGATCATTGAAGTGATTGCAACATGGTCTTCTGCTCTTTTTGTCCAGATTGGATCAGGGCAGTGCTGTTTCTATCATAATCGTGCACAATTCTGTAATAGTTCAAACTGAATTTGATAGCGAAGATATGGTGTTCGAGTTCTATCTGCGATTCCGACACCCCATATTTTTTTTTGGGGAAATGGATGTTAGGTCCCAGACAACAGATCGGTTTGATGAATTGGACACTCATAAGATCCCTTTAAGGGAAGGTCCCAAATGTATTTCATAAAACCCAAAAATGCCGTCTCCACCCCGTCGTCCCAACGCCCACGACGACCTCGGCCTCCGCCTCCTCCCACTCCCCGATGCCTCCTCCTTCATTCTCAACAGCGCGAGCAGCAACGGTGCAAGTTGCAGCTACTCACCACCGTGAGTAGCTTAAGTTTAGGAATAGGCCTAGGGTTCATCTCATGGCCTATAGATCTTAGGTTTATGATTTGGTTTAGTTTAGAAAAGAGTGGCATTGAAATGAAAATTTGAAGCACAGTGAGGGGTATTTTCGTCCTCTGTCATTTGGCTAAAATTGATCTCTTGTTTTGGACAGTTCACCAAGTCCCCCTATTTTTTTCGCCTAATTGCTGCAAGCCTACAAGTATAGTTCTCGTATTTTTGCTTATGATCTTTGTTGCCTAATGTTCAACAGACACCAGGAGGTGTAAATATTGCTACTGTGTGGGAATTGCATATTCCTTTATGATATGACCTGCCATTTTTAGTATAGAAATGAATTGTGTATTTTTGCCAACTTCTTGTAGTTTTTATCTTGTTGTTTATCACTCCATGTGATTCCTCACAGTGTTACTGGGTTCCACCGAGCAAATAGAAACGATGGTGTGTTCTTTCCATTTCCCACGATATCTTCTTGGGTTTTGTTTTGGT
Organism: Chamaelirium japonicum; assembly: GCA_947650365.1. Lineage (NCBI taxonomy): Eukaryota > Viridiplantae > Streptophyta > Magnoliopsida > Liliales > Melanthiaceae > Chamaelirium > Chamaelirium japonicum. Next base: position 381,587 of record CANTAL010000166.1, read on the forward strand.
GCCTTATTGTTGTTGTTGAGGAAGTCCACTGGTTAATCTCACATCGGTAAAGGGTGCACCTATTGCCCGCTTTATATATTCTCTGTGGACCTCCCCTTACGACCCGGGTTTTGGGGCGTGAGGGTATCTAACACGGTATCAGAGCTGGGTTCACCTTCTCCTTCCGGGTGCGACCCCTTCCGATTGTGTCTCGCTCAGCGTGCTTCGCTTGAGGGGGAGTGTTGAGGAAGCCCACTGGTTAATCCCACATCGGTAAAGGGGGCACTTATTGCTCGCGTTATATACCCTCTGTGGACCTCCCCTTACGACCTGGGTTTTGGGGCGTGAGGGTATCTAACAGTTGTAATTAGGGTTTTTATTGTACGTACTATCATCCACTAATGTTATATGGGTGCTTTAGACAAAGGTGGATTATTTCACTGTTTCGGTCTAATCTTGGCAGGGGGACGCTAGCAATTTGCTTACTAAACTTCAAAGAAAACAGAAATAACTTTTAGTTCGATCTACGTATACTCTATCCCTAACTTGTCCATGTATTTTTCCACTTTATTTTTCTTCCTTAATATTTTTCACACATGGTTGGTTAATTCCTTTTTCCTATGGTAGTTTGAGTGAGCGAGGTGATACTAGATGATTCTTCATAAAATTTTAGCGGTTTTAATATTCTGCTTTTGTGACGATTTGAGGGCAGCACTTTGTGAGTTGTCTTTAATTGTTTGAGTTAGGTATTCAGTTTTGCCCATGATCGGCCATAATAATGTCCGACAAATTACAGAATTTATGGGCTTCTCATTTCCCTATTCATATATCCTCATTCATTCTCATTTCTTCAGATTCTTGTAATACATAGTTTCAAAAAATCCATGTTTTTACTTGCAAATTAAGAGGAGTATATTCGAATTTTTAATTGTGTTAACTCCCTATCATTAGTTTTAATTTGGTTGCTCAATTTCACTTCACCCAAATCATGACTTAAGTTCTTTCTTACCAATTGGTTATCATTGAATGCCAATCGTGAAATTGCTGTCAACATGGTCTAATTGGATATGTTATGCTTTAGAGTTTAGATTAGCCTTTAGATGAAGAAAATGGCTGAACAAGCCAAATCAAGCCTCTTCAACTGAACAAGCCGGCAATGAGAAAATGGATGGAAAATATGGAAACAAAGAAAGGAAAAAGAGTTCACCTTTTGACATTTCAAAGGTCGATGAAATATACGACCGTCTGGCAGGATTTGTTTGTTCATTGGATTACCACAAGGCTCAATTGAAGCCATTGGAAAAGCAAAATCTGATACCACTTGTTAGATTGACTTGCACTAATCATCATGATAATACCTATCTTTCGACAAGTAACACATAACTAAAGTTAGCTTGAGTAGACCAATCTATCTTTGAGAACAATTTCATGGATTTTTACTGAACCTGGCATTTGATACAACCTACAAGAAGAAACTAACTGTTATACTTTATAATTTATATCTTGGATCATGGGGGACAACAGATGAAAATAATAAGTTAGTGTTATCCGGATATCAACTATATGAATTCCATGATTATAAAGACCATATATGAACTGCATATGAACAAAAAACTATACTTTCATGCATAAACAATACAATAGTTAGCTCCACGATTGGATCAAGAATACCACTAAAAAACAATTCCAAAGAACTCTTCTAAAGAATACTGAGGAACTTTTTGAAAAAAATTATTTCCAGGGAGACGTACCAAAAATTGACCCCGGATCTCCACGAGCTGATCACTGAGCATGTAGTTTTGGGACTTAGCTCGGCCGTGATTCCCCCTCTCTTGCTTTCTCTCCTCTTGGTGCGTGGAATTGGTGATCAGCCCTCTATAAATAGAGGGAGCAAGGAGGTGGACCACAAGGCTTCCCTTACCTTGTGCACAAAGCAAGCGTCCATCTTGGCAATACTTGGAGCATGCACAACTTCCCTCCGACTAGGAGATGTCATGTAAGAGTCTAATTTATGCCCCATAAGAACAAGTCAGTCATATGGGAGAGAGAGCCATAACCATAACCATCAAACCACGTCTCATCTATTTGGGGTCGGCATTATGGATCCTTCTTTGCCGTTCATTTCTGGTTAGGGCTAACTTAGGTCCTATGGGTGAGCCATGTGTAATATCCCACAAGTCACTCCATCTCTTTTCATATATTCCATTGTGCATTATGAGAGCCCAAGGAGCACCTATCCTCACATGGTCGTCCCCCTGTTTCTCGAGAGTACAAGTTTGCCTCCCCACATGGTTGACGCTTGGTTTCCACATGAAACCCTAATGGCTGCCCCCCAGTCACAAAATACTAAATGAAAGATTGCCCATGTGGCTGGTCTCTTGGTCCCTATTAGGAACCCCTATAGCTTTGGGCCCAGTTACAGTGCTGCATTAGACATGTATTTAGGTGTCGAGCTCGATTCTTGTGCCATGGATTCAACATGGATTAGGTGGCTAGCTCAGTTCTTGTGCCTTGAACCTGAATAAAGGCTTGATGAGGGATCTAGAGTGGGACCTTTAGGGTCTCACACAAGTGGATCAAATGGACCAATAAGATCATGTCTTAGTTAATTAATCGCACCTAATTCCACTAAATAGGTAAGATTGCACTCCAAGTAGGTGAAAGTACTATGGTCATTCCCTTTTATACTAGAGATCTTGCAAATATGCTTGTATAATGATAACCATAAACATCACGTGGAACCCTATCGTGGCCAACTAGGGTTTTATTGTCACACCATTAGCTATTCACTTTCGATTAAAAAATTACTTGAATATCCTATTTTGATCTTCTGGTCACTGTCAAAATTTCTTTTCACAAAACACATTTTTTTTTCAAGATAGATATTTAATAAAGAAATTTAGTAAAACTTTTTTCACTCAAAACCACTAGCGCTGGATTTGCAGTGATCATACTATCAATCAACTCTCATTGGGGAGAATCTGTGTACCCAAAACCATGATGCCGACTACCAAGATACTGAGGTATTATCATATAGTTGGATCTCACTAGTTGGTAGATCTAAGTTCATAGTTTCTCATGGATTAAGGGCCTTTGCCAATACTAATCATAATCACACTATCTGTGCAAAATTTGTTAGATTTGTTCTTCACCGACATCCCATTTGGTTTGTTCTTAACACACCCAACACATTGTCATGGAGTCTGTACTCCGATGATCTAGATAGATCATGCCATCCTATATGGAGGTTAAGTGTGTAACAACCTTCACAAAGAAGTGACCAACTTCATCACCATCTGGAACCAATATACATACATATCTCTATATTTATATTTACAAGGTCCAGTGATGTAAATATCGTGTGCATAAGTGGTCCTCACTTCATTCACCATGTCACCTCACCTACCTAAGTATGGTTAGTGCTAGTGATATACAATACTGATGCATTTTTTATGTACCACATTTTATGAAAGCATCCAAATTGATTCTTAAAAGAAATTTATTCATTTATGTCGAAATTACATTTGATTTGAGGGTATAATTACCAACAATAGCTTGTTATCCCACATGACTTGTTACCTTGTTGGTCTCGACTTATTATTATCCATCTTGTACTGATACGCATTGTTTAACCAGAGAAAGGAAGAAAGAAGGATGTGCATGCCACATATGTTTGTCGCTTGGCCTCAATAAAGAAGGATGTGTAAAGCCCTGTTTGGTATGCCTTGGGCTCTTTGTAGGATAAAGAAATCCATAGGCTCTTTATAGGATAAAGAAATCCATATTCCATGTTTGGTGGCATTATTGAGGCCCATAATAACAAATTTGGTTGGATATTATCATATTATTTTCCAACATAGAATAATCTAATGAGTGGTATGTCATATCCCACTGTACGAAACTACTAAAATCGAAAAATCAAAATCCTGATGTCTCTTTCCTCTCCCATACGTGACCATCACCATCACTGGAACCATCTCCACCACGTCGCCACCGTTGCCGCTATGGCCACTACCAACACCGTCGCCACTACCATCGCCGCAACTCCAACACCATTGTTGCCACCACACCATCACCATGACCACCACCGCCACCACCTCACAAGCACACCACGACCACCGCCATCGCTGCCACCATCGCCACCGCTGCCACCATCGCCATCCGCGCCACCATTATCTTTACACCACCGTTGTCGCCAGACTCCCCCTCCCATCTGCCGTCATTGCTACAACTACGACCACAACCACCACTATCAATACAACCATCAATGTCGCCACCATCACCGCCACTTTGTTCGATCTCTATGCACTTTATGTAATTGAAATTATTGAATCAAATGTTATTTTTGAAAAAACTTGAAAAATGACGTGCCAGTATTGCATACCAAGTATTGGATAAGGTCTGCATTACTATTTTTGATATTATATTTGTAGGATAGGGATATAGATGGATAACTTATTGTATATAGTTATCCAGTGGGAAAGCTTATCCTCCTAATTCTATTCTATTCAGCCTCTTAATCTGGCATGCCAAATGTGGGCTAAGGGGTTGGTTGGATGCTGTGCAAACGTTGAAAGTGCAAATTTGCACGTGCTATGTAGAGTTGTAGACATCACATGAGAAAATGTAGGTGGGAGTGTGCAGTTGGAGTTTAGTGGATTTAGGTGGGATATTAGTTGAAACCGTTCTCTTGCACACGTCTCACATGGTTACTAAACTACTTGAACCTGTTCTAACATGTACTCGCTCATTTATCAAACAATTTAAACTTGTTTGCACATTTACTTTTGAGAACACAAGATGCTTGCACAATATTAAAAAAGCCCCTAACATGTGACTCCTCAATTCCGTCTAAAATTGATATGTTTTGATTAGTCATCCTTCACTTTTGCATTCATTGTAAGTTTGTTCATTGATTTTTTTTTTTTACTTATTTCTATTATCTGTGCATTTAAATCCATTGAATCTTCTAGTTCTTAGCATGCACGCAGCACCATATTACCACCATATATATATATATTTATGATCATCTTACCAAAATCATCAAATTCTAAATCCTCTAGGGACATCAAATGCTAGGCATATTTGATGCCCCTAGAGGTTTTAGAATTTGATGAATTTTGGTGAGGATGATATCAACTTGCCATAGATAGCACACCCACCAAGTTTTAGCAAATTCTGAAACCTCTAGGTTGGTTTCGCACGGGTTTTGCATCATAAGAGGTTTTGCAACCGATCGAGCCTCTATCTCTCTCTCATATATATATATATATATATATATATAAATTAGAAGTTGACCTGCACTTCTTTAGGGCCTGGGTGTTCTGCTAAAGAAATATATTCCAACAAGTCCATCTTTTAGGATTTTCGCCCACAAATCCACTTCATCATTATCCAAATCTTATCCCATAAAGATTGGGGCAACTATGTGGTAGATTGATTTGATTTTTTTGAGCAACTAGCAACATGACATCAATCTTCTCAAGATTGGTACCGAAAACTTTACCAATGCAACCTAGAAAGATAGTTGCATTGCCAAGAAATCTAGAAGCCCATTTAGCAGGTAAGGAGCCTACCTTGTTGGTTTTATAGTTTGTGCACATGCAACCATGTAGCTAGACTTTAATGTTCTCTTAGACTAGGAAATAGTCAAGAGGAAGAGGGTAAAAGGCAAGATTTGATGTATGGAATCACATGACAAATTATAGGCCATAGAGTTCAAACGAAACAAACGTCCCAACCCCCTCAAATCCTCATATCTCATAATACCCGGCTGAATCCATAATCCTTTTTACAGTAGAGATCGTGCAATTTTAGATTAAACTTATATCTTATTGCATGTTGAAAGTTGTGTATTTCTCCCCAATTAACATCTAAACCGGAGCATACTGAGGCCCTTTCTTGAATACATCACAAACATGATATTGACCCCAGTCGTTCTCTCTCTTGATTTTTGTTCTGCCTTAAGAATCCTATGTCTTCTATGTGTTAGCATTTTTTTTTTTTTTGTGTGTGGTTGGGGGTGGTTATATGTCACATGGTACATTCTTTATAAACATTGTTTAATTTCAAGATAGCTAATTTGTAATCTCTTTAGTTATTATTTTATTGGGTAAAGACATGTGGACGTATAACTATCGTAATCACAAGATTCACAACATTCTTTGGTGATATTATTTAGGGGGAGTTGGTGAAAACTCCTTTTAAGGAGATGCTTTTAAGCCTAAGAATTTTGAAATGTTGTGGACGAAATTCATCTTCATAGCATTTCAAATTTTCTTTGGTATGCCACCGATCCACCGAACCAGTGAACCATCGCCGCCACCGATCCACCGAACGCCGCCACCGAACCACCGAATGTCGTCGTTGGAGCTACTTGCCGCCACTGAACCAAAGAATGCTGCTCGCTGGAGTTGCTTGTTGCCACCGAACCATTGAACTGAACGTCGCCGCCGCTCGCCGAACCTAACCTAACCCTAAGGTCCCTAACCCTAACCTTGAGATTTACTAACCATGGGATGAACCCTAGACGTGAGATCTGCTCCCTGAATCGCCACTGCCGTCGGAGCTGCTGGCCGCTGCCCTCGTCGTCTCTGCTGTAGCCGCCAGATCTGCTCGCTGATGGCTCCGCCGCTTCTGCTGCAGCCGCCACCGCTGTCGCTGCCGGGCTGCTCGGGAGAGAGGGGAGAAGAAACGGGGGTAGTTTCGAGTTTATTATGAAAGGCAGGGACCTAGGCTAAATGAAACTATTTGGTGTCCTGTTCATGCGATGGATCTGTTGTCAGAGACCTCTCACATATTAACCCTATTATTAATCATAAGTGAACAAGTTTTTCCTTCTTTGTTTATTTTATTTATTAGACAAGAAGATGTAAACATAAATCTTTCTTTTAGGAGATTACAATTTAGATTCCTGGTGAGTTCATGAAATCATTGGATTAACCTTCGCTCAGAACCCTCCACGTCTCATTCCCCACCGTGTCCTTGGGCCTTGAACAACTATTGTTTTCCCTTCTAAAGTGGTTGTGAAGAATACATCCCTAATATTAGCAATGTATTATCCGACCCACTAATGGTTGAATATTGAGTCACTGGACATTACGATGAATTATTTGAATATCCCTTTTTATATCTGACTCCTTGTTTCTTGGGCCTATTCAGCACACTCAACTTGGATTAATAGCAAAGTTATTTCTTTGTGCCATTTTGGTGAGCTGATATCAGATGTCATCTTCAGATTAATTATAACTCTAGGTGCTCATTCATCACTGAAGAATAGAAGCAGTCTGGAAGAACTGAGCATTATTGTTACTGCGTCATATGTTCATAATCAATCTTTTTGAAGTAGAGATGAAAAGTTCATTGTTCTGTGTCTCCTTACAGTCAAAAGATGATTGATTAACTTACATTGTGTGATGAGCTATTCTGTGGGCGTATGTAGTCCAGTGTGGCAGAGAGATTGGATTTGAAATTTCTTTTTGCATCTCCATATAATTCTAAACCAGCTACCTATAAGATGTGATGTATATGATACGATACAAAGTGGTTATTCACAAAGTGTGAAGGATTTACTTATTTTTGTGTTGCCAATTATTGCAGAAGCAACGCTACTTATCTTTTTGTTATCATAAGCTATTCTTTTGCTGATTACAACATTGTGAATCAGGTTTTGCATATGGACAGGAATGATTATTATGGAGGGGAGTCAACCTCTCTCAATCTCATCCAGGTAAGGAAACAAAACTAAGTTTATCTTGGAACTGACACATTGTATGATATGTGCCCTGCTGATATGCATCATCATTATGTTCTCTGATCAGTCATGTATTATGTAGCACAAGATATTCTAGTTCATAGCAGGCATTCAAGTTATTGCCTACTAGCCTACTATACTTAAGACGATTTTGGATGATTTGAGGGGTTGTATAGTGCTTTGTGTACTTTCCTATTTGAAGTTTAGCACAACCACTGGGCCTTATCACATCTATTTGGGGTAGATGGAACAACACTACATACGATTTTTTGATCCTTGTATAGTTATGGTGGACTGCAAATTTTGAGTATTATTGGGAAATTTATATTGATATGTATCCCCCTATTCTGTTTATTTTTAATTCTGAACATCCTTTCTCGTGCAGCTTTGGAAAAGGTTTAGGGGAAATGATAAACCTCCAGCATATTTAGGTTCAAGCAGAGATTACAATGTCGACATGATCCCGAAGGTATTTTCTTTAGCATTTTGCACTTTTTAATTACAGTCTGTAATGACACGAGGTGATAGAAATTGATGTATCATTTAGATGAATGTATATATTTCAGTATGAGGCTTATGAAGTGAACACACTGCATTCAAATGAATAAATAGCTCACAATAATACCATGCCATATATCCCCCCCAACTCTTTTTGTTAAAAGGATTTGTTGTCTCTTTAATCATTTGTATAGTTCTTGGCACAGGATGCTTAAATTCTTTATTCATTAGAAAATTTTTATGCACCTATGGTATGTCTCCTCTTTCTTTGTTAATGGTACAACTCTTCTAGTGTTTGTGTTTGGTAAACATGTTATATAAAAGCACTTATTATTGGGAGAATAGTGGGGTGAGAGACAGGTGTGAGAGAGATGATGGGTGGAGATGAAGAGAAAACAAAATTTGGCCTCAACAATGACAATTGTTTTGCCTGACCAGGACATGTAAATAGGTCATGTCTTATCCTAATTCCTAATATCGAAACAATTTAGTGTATGACCAATTTGGGTTGGATCAAAATAAGGTCAAACTTGGAATTTTGACTTGGGTCCAATTTGGGTTCAGAAGGGTCCACATTGTGTTGGAATTTGACAGGACACCATCGGTATTTAGTCTAGGTTTTGATCCAAATCCAGACCACAAGTGCAGATTTTGAATCTGAGTCAAGTCTAGATTGAAAAATTTTGGATCTAAACCAGACCCACAACCACAAGTTCAAAATTTTGAATTTAAGTTGGGTCTTAGAAAGGCTAGGGTGCAATTGTATTCTGGGTTCACTTGATTTGCTTGCCACTTTATTTCTTTAGTCAGGATAGCTTTACACATTGAACAAATAAAAATAGCAACCCCTAGGATAAGCTAGGAGCTAGGTTCACAAGTTTTTCCTGAAAGCTGACCTCCATGTTTTGCAAGGCACATTTAGTTGGGCATTAAACGCACTTGAGAAAAAAACGTTCATTTTATTTCAAAAGCTGTGGCTCTTGTTCTCAATGCCAAATATGTTAAAAGAGTTTCTACCATAGTTTGTTTGGGCTTTTAACGATGTTGTGAACCATTTGAGACGGAGTACTTCAATGGATACATACCTTGATATGGAAAACCCCATTTCATGTGATATTATTCCAGATCATGAATGTACAAAGAATTTGAAACGTAGAATGATCATTAGAGGGAAGCAAAAGTGTTGAAGTTGTAGAGCTGAACTGATAAGATGGTTTGGTTGCGTATAACTGAAACATGAGTCAAAGTCCTAATCTGATGCTAACGATTACAGCCCTAAGGCATTATTCAATTCAATTAAATTTTGTTAGAATCAAGATACATATCTTTCATAAGAACTTTTCCTTTTATATTCCTTCTGCATTGATTTGAATATAATCTTGTATTGGTACTGAAAGAAAAGATCAAATCAAGAGTTTCAATAGAGAAATACTTGATTCTTTTCATTTGGTTGGTTGAATTTATATATGAAACCATCATAATTGATAAATGAGGTTGTGCTACCAAATGCTTGTCTATCTCATGCTCTTTTTTCCATCAGTTCTTGAGATAAAGAAGACATAAAAGAAAATGAACAATGAAAAAAATATATAAATAAACCTACTGAGGAAATGTATATATGAACCTTCTAATCAAGCTGATAGATGGACTTGAGAAACCATCTGTATGTTTTCCAACTTAATGCAATTATTTTGTAAAATAATAAGCTATTATATTGTGTATTTTCTGGACAAGTTGCGATATATTCAATGTGCTAAGAAGCTACATAAATTTTCTTTTATTCAAAGAATGCAGCATTAATGAAGTATGGGAGTAACCCTCATATACGATAAGCTGATGGAGAATTTATTGAGATACATTAGTTATTTGTAACAAATACCATAGGAGGCTTGGTTTGAAGGGGGCTCATGTTTGTCTGAACTTGGAAGGATTGAAAAAAGATCCATAAATCCTCGACATTATGTGTTGGGTTTCTTTTCAGTGGAATTTAGAAAGGATTGTAATAGTGATCCAATTTCTTAGAGTTAAAATTATGTTTAAGCCGATCTAGTCTGGGTTTAGTTTTATTAAGTCTGAGTTTGCTGATATTTTTCTTTTATTAGCATTTAGTTTCAATCTCTAGAAGTTTGAAGATGTTCTATGACGAACAATTGAGATAAGATGCATCTTTAATTGATGGAAGGCTAATTAGTTTAGAATTTGTCCACATGCATGAAATCAAGTCGGAGCTTAAATATTAAGTTGCCACAGCATCCGAGAGAAATTGTGGCATCAAAATAAGCTTGGTATTTTCAAAAGAAAGAGAGAAGGAATCAAAAAATGGGTCTGACCCCTTATACACATGCAATTCCATCAAGACCTGCAAGTTGTGATTCCCGATCCCCCCTTCCTCTCTCTCCTCTCCTCCTCCCCCTCTTCTCCTCACATTGTAGTTATCCTTCAAATTGTCTTAGGTTTATTTTACCTTTTTTTTCCCCATGTGGCATATGCATTAGGTTTACAATAGTAGGTTAGGGAGTATTATTAGAAGTCACATTGTGGTGTAAAGGAGGAGGATCATAGCCTTCTCTTTCTTACTATCTTCTCTTTTGATTGCGAAGGCATTATGCCTATCCTTATCTTGCTTGACTTGAGTCATTTTCCTGATTGTCAACCATTATTTCTTCCATATGGATTTTACCTTGAATACATTTGCACCATTGTTCTCTGGTTATGTAGGTCTATCTACATGCTAACTAACCTACTTTTTTGTTAGGCCCGTGGCTTGCCAAGTTGCCTTGTTCAGTTTTTGAAACTCCTTAGAGGGTTGATGTCAAGTTGATTGCCGGTCTAAAATTTTTTGTCAATATTTTTTAGAGCCTCCTTGGAGTTGTGATTCATAGTTGACCCTTTTTTTAATGTGATAAGATTTGGATGATGATGATTGATGATGATTTTGTTTGCACCATTTTAGAGCCTGTTCGATTTGAGCGGGTCAAGTTGTTTTGATTAGAAACCTTGTTGTGCTAGGTCCAAGTCAATACCAAATCACCCTAATAGAATATTCGGGTAGGATGATGTATAAACGTACCTGGCTATTTTATTTAGTGCGTTTCATATATATAGACCTGCATATTGTCTAATATGAAACTACATATGTAAATAAATTTCACTTGGATTCAATCTTATTGGAGTTGGTCATGTGGAAGGTATAGGTGTTGACTGGTTGGCCCTGATCCGATCTTGACCTAGTCCATTTGCATCTCTTTCAACAACCCTCATGTGGCCTCTTTGCATAAATCAGCCTTTTGTGTGTCGCGGCAACTAAGGTCGTTAGGTATATCTAAGTATATGGTCCTTGTCCAGTAAATCAAACTTAACTAATTCAACAATAATTTGAAGCAATATTAGCCAATGACAAATGCTTGTGTAGAGGTGCATTGTGAAATCTAGGATTAATTTCATTTGCTAAATCTATTTGAAGAACTGGTGTATTAATTGATTAAACCTGTGTCAATTGAGATGCTTGGTGTATATAATATGTGTTTGCGAATGTTTCATCCAAGCAATTGCCCCAATTTGGGGTTGACTATGGAGGATAACTCGAATTAGCAAGTTTCCACAAAAGATCAAAAAGAATTTTCCGATATGCTTTAAACCTAACGTTAACCCTCCATGGTTCGTACCAAAAACCTCACCAAAGTAATTTGGCAAAAGATGGGTCTATCTAGAAAATTAGAAGGCCAATCGACGGCTACTGAGACCTACCCCGTTGTTCACACAACTTAAGCTCTTGCAACCACCAAGCATTCCTCCAAGGTCCCGTAAGACTTGAAAAGAGTCTAAGAGGGTGGAAGGGAGGTAATTACATTCATCTCCGTGACATGTATTTTAAGCCAAAGAGCTGAAGTGAAACAACATTCCCTAACAAATTAGATATATGTGTAGGACAAAACCGACTCGTGTAAGATTTCCTACGCGTACATCCCTTGTGATATGCATGCTGGACCAACTAAATAAAAAAATCGTACCATGATTTGCATCGTTCAAATGACTAAAAAATAAAATATTTCCATGGTTTTGGTTCTTCAAACCTACCTCTAGCTACTGGATCATCTTATTTGTTTGTTTGTTATTATTTTTCATACTGAAAGTCACTCTTTTATGTTTGTGTGGCTTAGTTCATGATGGCAAATGGTACCTTGGTTCGTGTTCTCATTCATACAGATGTTACAAAATATCTGTCCTTCAAAGCTGTAGATGGGAGCTATGTCTTTAATAAAGGAAAGGTAGCCTAAATTTTTCCTGTTTGTTAGCTTATATTAGTCAAGTAGCTTTGGTCTATTGGTGATTTTTCATTAATTTTTGGCCTAAAATGATCGTTTATCCAATACTTGCTATTGTCATAGATTCACAAGGTTCCTGCAACTGATATGGAGGCACTCAAATCTCCTTTGATGGGTATATTTGAAAAGCGACGTGCTAGGAAATTCTTCATTTATGTCCAAGAGTATGATGAAATGGATCCTAAAACACATGGAGGATTAGACCTCACAAGAGTGACCGCAAGAGAATTAATCGCGTATGTTCCTGCTCCTTGCACGCATATATATATATATATATATATATATATATATATATATATATAGGGGCATGCTATAATGCGGCATGCGGTACGTGCGGCACTGCACCGCAGCCGTCTGATGCACGCGCTGCGTGCATGCGATGCACGTAGCGGTGCATCAGACGGCTGCGGTGAGGTGCCACACTTACCGCATGCCGCATTATAGCATTTCTCTCTCTCTCTCTCTCTCTCTACATATATATATATATATATATATATATATATATCAGTTTCATGTTGGAGGCTCTTTTATTATAATAGAGTTATCTTTTAATGGTATATATCCTCTAACAACTCCTATTTTAAGACCTGAATATTTGACAATGTTCTTTTTACCCACTATTGTGGAGAGCGCCAAAGCCATTTACATTAGTAAGCTGCTAGCATGAGGTAAAACTTCTCCCATTGTCAGTTTTTTTTCTATAAGCACAGTTTATATAACAGGAAGAAAGTTCCAAGCAACGTATCAAGAAGATATCAAATACTAGGGAAAAAATTCAGCTATAGGTGCCAATAAAGTCCCATTTTTTGCAATATACTACTATTGATGTCCATAGAAGATTGCCAATTTGGTAAAGCTTGTTAAGTGAACAGACTAGTACTCAATTTGATTGGGGTTTCAACACTAGAAATTGCAATGGTGATAGATGTACTTTGGCATATGTCCATACTTAGTATTTATTATTTTTGGAAATAAAGTTCTTCACTCGATGTAATCTGAAGAAACAAACTAGATCCCTCCTCCCTTCAAGTCATTCCCAATGGTTTCAATTGTTCAATTTGAGCGATATTCTATTCCTCGGACACATTATTGGATACTTTCTCAATTTTTTTGATGTACTTAAGTTTGATGATCAAGCAATGGGAGATGAGGGAGGCCAAAGGCTCCAAGCGATAAGGTTTAAGGCTGATTTCCTATAATCGTTGTTTGAAGGATAATTATTTTTTAAATTTTTTAGTCAATCTAGAAGGTTATGAGAAGCATTCGGAGCCCAAACTGGAACCCGAGCTACTTCAATTGTTGTTTGTTTTGGACCCGAACATGAACCTGAATTCTCAAACCATGTGAGAAGAAGGGTCAATTGCAGTTTGATTCATTGATGATTTTGGGATTAAAACCTGGCTTAAGATCCATAATTATTGTGTGTCGATATGGGTCCACATGTGACAAGTGTAAATCCACTAGAAGGGAGTTTATTGTGAGAGCCCCCTGAGATCGGGGGAAGGGAGAACAGAGTCACTATGACATGTCATCTTTTATGATCGAACTCCCTTGTGTCCATCGGAGTCTTATATCCTACTTGTGTCTTTATTTTTCTAGGTTTTAAATGTATTTTCAGGTTTTGTAGCAATTCACTGCTTATTAGGGCGTAAGTGGGCGTCCATTCTAGGGTTGTAATATATGTTTTTGCGGTGATACATCATCTTGATGTGTTAGTGATACCAAATAGGCTTGTTTCAACCTAGTTATCATGGTTGGAAAGTATTGGTGATGATTAGGGAAATGGCTTTCTTTTCTTTTGGTTTAATTATACCTTTGGCTTAAAATTCGAATTTATTTGTTACCAATAGTGTAGACTAAGTTTAGGTTTCTCAGGGTATAAGTAACTATGGTCTCTATATGAGAGGGTTAAGTCAAACCCAAGAGTTATGACATGATGAACTTGTGGTTCTTTTCTCATTGGTAGATGTTTTCTTTTCGTTGATTCGACATCTTATGGAATGAGCCACAACTACTCCCTCTTTTCTTCATTTTCTTCCTTTCCTTTCTCAGCGAGAAGAGTTGTCTGCATCAAATTGGTATTAGCGCGTGTTTCCGGGATGTCCACTCATCTTGGAGATTTTGCAGAAGTTTATCCATTGTTTAGAGGACGTGTTAGTACTCATGAGATAGCAATGGAGGTAACATCAACACAGAGGAGAACCATAAAATTAAAAAGTTTTGCATCAACTAATTCATGATGGATTTGATCATCTTTGTTCTGCATCGAGTGAGAGTCTTACAAGTTACATCATCACTTGATCAAAGCTGTTCATAACACGTGTTTAGGCTGAAGGTGGTGACTGTTAGGATTGTGGATGAAAGATTACACCATCAGACATTGAGATCCAAAGATGGAAGCATGTAGATGGTTTGCAGCATGGGGATTTCAAGGACAAGATCTGCTTAGAGTAAGCGCCTGATCACCCATAGGATTATAATTATATAAACTCAAGACTTAGGACTAAGTTCTATTTATTTGCATTCCTCTTTTTTATCTTTTTATTATACTTTAGGTTTTAATTTGAATTTTTATGTAATTCAAATTTTGTAGAATTTGCAACTTTCGAGAGATCTGGGCGTCCATTTTAGCTTATAAGTATGCTTTTGGGTACCTTGATGAGATGCTATATTTGGACGGGTTAGACACCAAATAAAATTTGTTTTGACCAAGTTTTCTTGCAGGATAAGCGATGTAAATTTTTTTCCCTTTCCTATTTTCGTCATACCTTCGATTTAATTGTTTAGATCAATCAATGGTGTACACAAGATCGAGGTTTTTTAGTATCCAAGTAATTCTGGCCTATTTATATAGGGGTTAGGCCGACCTGAATAAAATTTGTTTTGACCAAGTTTTCTTGCAGGATAAGCAATGTAAATATTTTTCCTTTTCTCTATTATCGTCATACCTTCGATTTAATCGTTTAGATCAGTCCGATAAATCAATGGTGTACACAAGATCTAGGTCTTTTAGTATCTAAGTAATTCTGGCCTATTTATGTAGGGGTTAGGCCGACCTGAAGACTTTGTAATTGGCGAAGATGAATGAAATATGTCTTTTTCGTACTGGTAGATAATTTCTTGTGTTGGACCCATCATCTACGCGTCCACTCGAGCTGGATTGTGGATTTGATCGCCCATTCTACTCTTCCTTTTATTTCTTTTCCTTTTTCTTCTTACATACAGAGAAATTTCCTTTTTTTTGGTATAAGAGCTAAGGTGTCAGTTTGCATATGTGGTCCTGTGATCCTTACTTAGGAATCTGCTAGTTGAGCCCGTTTGATACAGGGTAGTGCCTGTTATTGTGGTATATACCATATTTGTTTGATTTGCATCTTTGACAAGTGTATCACACATTCATGAAGAATGCATCAACGTCTTACTACAAGGACCGCATGGTTATTCTCTGATTGTGGTAGAGGAAAACTCGAAGGAGTCGTCGTCATTCGATGAAGATGAATCAAATTTGTCAGATTCAAGTTTCTTTCAGGAGGGGTGGTTGATGCTGAAGTTGGAAGAATAATTAATCTGCATAAAAGGAGGCCAACTCCAAGTGAAAGAGCCAATGTTAATTTGTCGTAATCCTTAGCATAGGGGGCCTTTACACTTCTACAATTCCAGGGTTCTTTGTTAATTTAAAGATATTTCTATTTTCACAAAACCCGTTTTGAATGTTTTGAAGTGTCTTGTCTATCCATTGAGCCTTATCCAGTATTCTAAGTGATTTAGGGAACTGGCTTTTGTATGAAATGAACACGGAAGCATTCATAAATAAAAAAGGAATGTTGTGGTAGTTAGAGCAGCCATATCTTTTCCTTTTCATTACTTTCAAAATCAATATATATATATATATATATATATATATATATATATATATATATATATATATATATATATATATATATATATATATATATATATATATATATATATATATATATATATGTGTGTGTGTGTGTGTGTGTGTGTGTGTGTGTGTGTGGGGTAAGGGGTTGGTGAACTTGAGTTAACAAAGGAATGGTTTATATTGTGCCATGTGTCCACTGAAAAGATATAAAGCAAGTAAGAGGAGACAGACATTTAAGAGGGATGAAAACTGGAAAGACATAAAGCAAAAAGTAAAAGAAAATGTGTACACGTGTTGCCTTGAAAACTCAAGTTCAGCTTTTCGGCCCTCATATATATATATATATATATATATATATAGAGGCATGCTAGGGTGCGGTGTGCGGTGCGTGCGGCGCCGCACCGCAGCCGTCTGATGCATCGCTGCGGTGCGTGCGATGCATGCAGCGGTGCATCAGACGGCTGCGGTGCGGCGCCGCACGCACCGCACGCCGCACACTAGCATCTCTCTCTCTCTCTCTATATATATATATATATATATATATATATATATATATATATATATATAGGGGCATGCTATAATGCGGCATGCGGTACGTGCGGCACTACACCACAGTCGTCTGATGCACGCGTTGCATGCGATGCACGCAGCGGTGCATCAGACGGCTACTATGCGGTGCCACACTTACCGCATGCCGCTTTATAGCATGCCCATAGATATATATATATTGAGTAAGAAAATCATGTAAAGCGTTGATGTGCTAAGTCGCAATTAAGGAGAGTTTGTGGGCACAATTATAAATGTTTATTAGCATATGTACTGAATGAGTGAATGCTTTAGTCAGATGTTAGGAGACACAAAAATTAATATAATCTGAAGTTCTTTTTGCTTTTCTTTCTTGTTCTGCAGTACTCTCTTCTTATTTGCCCCTTTTGTTCGTGGATTGTAGTTGTAGTTGTTGGCTCTAAGCCTGAGATTAAATTAAACGGGATTTCTAATTTATTGTGGAACTGTTATCTTATTTGACCTATGAAAACTTTACACTTTCTTTACAAGATTTCTATTCGGAATATACATTGAGATAACTATGTTTATTTGTTTGAGGAGGGATCGAGGGAAAGGGGTTGATAAGTAACTGCTGCCCTTTTTGACTGGCAAAAAGTCTAGGAGGTTTCATAGATGGTTGCATAAATTTTTTTTCCTGAAATATAAATTTAATAGAAAAGTTAAATTATAATCCATGACCATGATTAGTTGTTATCTATGAAAGGAGAAGAGTGAGATACCCATCTGACTTTAGATAACAGTCTTTGCTATGCGGAGCATTAAGGGGGTGATTTTGCAAAAGAGTACTCTATATATGTCCTGTTTATGTCTGATTTTTGCATCTTGCTTGTTGAATTTTTAGGAAATGCTGGTCTTTGTCGGTTTTCAAATTCTAGCATATTGAAGCCCATTTGTTATGAAAATGCTCACTTTCAGTGATATTTAGTTCTTCAAGTCTTTTTTTAAAAGAAAGGAGTAAGTGCTGTTAGTGATAGTGTATAGTGTTGAGATACACATACCCGTAGATAGCCTGTATAGGATACCCTTTGTTTTTTCTTGTATGACTGACATATCTATTTGGCCCTTGGCCTAATGAGAGGTATCAGTGATTCTCCCCAAAATCCCTAGCATCTCTCTCTCTCTCTCTCCCTCTCTCTCTCTCCGTTCATGTTAGTGATTCCTTGTGACATGGTATCAGAGCGGACGATCCGCCTCTCCTCGATCGTCACAGCTTCTCCGGCCAGATCCTGCGAAATCTGACTCTGAGCAGATCCGGCCAGCCGCCTCGAGCACCAGGTTCGACCGCCACTGATCAGATCCGGCCAGCCGCCTCGAGCACCAGGTCCGGCCGCCACCAGATCTGGCCCTGATCAGATCCGGCCAGATCCGACCTGCGAGATCCGACCTGCAAGATCCTCTAGCACCAGGTCCGGCCGCCACCAGATCCTCCGAGATCCGGCCCTGCGCAGCTCCGGCCAGTCGCCTCGAGCACCAGGTCCGGCCGCCACTAAGCAGATCCGGCCAGATCCGACCAGAAGCCCTCTCTTGTGCCGGTTCTGCGCAGCTCCGGCAAACTCCGAGATCCGGCCCTTTCGATCACGCGACGAGACCCTGAGCAGATTCGGCCAGATCCGACTTGCAAGATCCGACCAGAAGCCCTCTTTTGCGCCGGTTTTGTGTAGCTCCGACGAACTCCGAGATCCGGCCCTCTCGATCATGCGACGAGACCCTGAGCAGATCCGGCTGGTGGGTCATCTGAGGTCCGGCCGCTCCTCCCTCCAGATCCGACCAGATCTGGCCAGATCCGACCAGATCCAGGTGGGTCATCTGAGGTCCAGCCAGCAGCCTCGAGCACCCCCTCCAGATCCGACCAGATCCGGCTAGATCCGACCTGCGAGATCCGACCTGCGAGATCCGACCAGAAGCCCTCTCTTGCGCCGGCGAACTCCAGTTCTGGTCCTCTCGATCTCGCGACGATCTCGATCTCGATCTCGATCTCGCGACGATCCCTCGAGGCCATCTCGATCTCGCACCGGCGAACTCTATCTGCATCTCCGGTCTCTGAGCTCCGAGTGAAGCCACTGATCCGCCCGGTGAGCCGCCATGGCTGACTCCTCCGTAGATGCTCCTCCGTCCGTGCCACTGCACCATGAGAGCCTCCCATTCGAGTACACTCGTGACTTCCTGCCGAGCTCGACGGACTTCCCTCTCGCCTTCTCCGCCGACTGGGAAGCATGGGAAGCCACCGTCCAGACCATGCTTCTCGGACGTGGCCTTTTTGGATTACTCGACGGCACCACCACGGCACCGAGTCAGGCTTTTCCTGCCGCTCTTCAAGCGTGGCGTCTTCGTGATGCACGGGTCGCCGCCTACCTAGTCGCTTCGGTCGATGCGTGCTGACCTCGCCGCCCTTGGAGCATCCGCAGCTATATGGCGCTCCTTAATTGAGCACTTCGTAGAGTCTAGCGGCGCCTGCGAATATGCTCTTCTCTTCCAGGTCCAGTCCGAACAGCAGGGCGATCGTACGATCCAACAATTCCATGCGCATATGCGTGGTTACTGGCGGGAGCTTCAGTCACTGGTACCTCTCGTCTCTTCCGAGTGCCGTGCAGCCCACCAAGCCTTCTAGGAGCACCGTCAGGTTTACTAGTTCCTGATGGCCCTTCGACCAGAGTTTGACCCACTTGCTGGCGCCCTGATCCATCGAGACCCACTTCCACGCTTGGATGCTGCCATTGCTGAGTTCGTCGCCGAAGAGACCAGGCTGCGCACCATCGCCACCAGGGCTCCTCCGTCCCACTCCAGCCACACGGGCGTCCTTACTGCAGCTCCAGCTACCTCTTTTACTTATGTTTCTGGTCGTGATCGGTTTGTGTGCACTCACTGCCACAAACCAGGTCATGTCGTCGCCACATGTTGGAAGCTGCATCTCGAGAAGAGGCAGGGACCCCGAGGACGTGGTCGACCCGTTGGCCCTACTGCTGCCGTCTCTTCCGAGTGCCGTGCCGCCCACCAAGCCTTCTAGGAGCACCGTCAGGTTTACTAGTTCCTGATGGCCCTTCGACCAGAGTTTGACCCACTTGCTGGCGCCCTGATCCATCGAGACCCACTTCCACGCTTGGATGCTGCCATTGCTGAGTTCGTCGCCGAAGAGACCAGGCTGCGCACCATCGCCACCAGGGCTCCTCCGTCCCCCTCCAGCCACACGGGCGTCCTTACTGCAGCTCCAGCTACCTCTTTTACTTATGTTTCTGGTCGTGATCAGTTTGTGTGCACTCACTACCACAAACCAGGTCATGTCGTCGCCACATGTTGGAAGCTGCATCCTGAGAAAAGGCAGGGACCCCGAGGACGTGGTCGACCCGTTGGCCCTACTGCTGCTGCTGCTACTGCTACTGCTCTGTCCTTTCCTCGCACGGTTCCATCATGACCCCGGGGTTCCTTGGACGCCCCTGACACTACTCAGCTCCTTCAGCAGCAGCTTGCACAGCTTCAGTTCCGCCTAGACCAGCAGGCGAGTTTCAGCTCCGCCGAGGCTTCCAGCGCCTCCAGTTCCTCTGCTCACTTAGCCACTCACGGTACCTTCGCTACTTGGATTCTGGACTCTGGGGCCTCCCATCACATGACTTCCAATGCTTCCTTGCTTACCGATTGCCGACCGGCACCGCATATCCCATCGATACATATCGCAGATGACACTTCTTTAGCCATCTCGCAGTGTGGATCGATTACCGCCACTACAAAACCGAGCGGTCGTCTCTCTTTACCCACTGTGTTGCATGTCCCCCAGCTTCGCATGCAGCTCATCTCTATTAGCAGCCTCTGTGACTCTGGATGTGTTGTGACTTTCTCCCCTTCTTCTTGTGTTGTGCAGGATCCACGTACCGGACGAGTGATTGGCGCTGGTCGTAGTTCAGGCGGGCTGTACCACCTCGAGCATCTCCATCTTTCACTCATTCCCCCTTCTGAATTCTGTAGTTTAGCTTCTCCCGATGCCGACTTGTGGCACCGAAGACTCGGCCACATTTCTGAGTCTTGACTTAAGAGCTTACTCCAGACTGGAGCTCTAGGTCATTACTCTTTTTCTTCTTTATCTACATGTACCGGTTGTAAGCTTGCCAAAGCTACAGCCTTACCTTTTCCTTCTAGTATCTCTCAGAGTTCTGCTCCTTTTGACTTAGTGCACTCCGATATCTGGGGCCCTGCATCTCTTCCTTCGATGTGTGGCTATCGCTACTATATCTCTTTCATCGATGACTTCAGCCGATACACTTGGGTCTACCTTCTTCAGCACCGCTCTGAGGTTCCTCAGATCTACCAGATTTTTACCTCGATGGTCCACACACAGTTCGGTTGTCGCATTAAGACCTTTCGGTCTGATTGCGCCCTCGAGTACCTCTCCACTGCTATGCGGACACTTCTTCAGTCCCATGGGACTCTATTCCAGCACTCATGTCCTCACACACACGAGCAAAACGGAGTAGCCGAGAGGAAGCACCGTCATATCCTTGAGACAACGCGTGCTCTTCTTCTCTCTGCTTCCGTTCCACGCACTTTCTGGGCTGAGGCTGTCTTGACATCAGTCAACCTCATCAACATCACCCCTTCTTCTGTTTTCTCGGGTGGTGCATCTCCCCACGAGCGTCTTTTCTCTTTCCCTCCTGACTACAGTCTGCTTCGTATCTTCGGGTGCACCTGTTTCGTTCTCCTTCCGCCCCATGAGCGCACGAAGCTGTCCGAACGTGCAGTTAAATGCATCCTCCTAGGAATCAGCGCCGAGCACAAGGGTTATCGTTGCTATGACTCCTTGACTCGTCGCCTTCGCATCTCTCGACATGTCTCCTTCGTCGAGGATGCCCCTTACTACTCCTCTGCAGCTCAAGACCTCACCTTCTTGGAGACTCCTCCCATCCTGTCTCCGACTCTCGAGCCCCTTCTATCACCCCTTTCGTCCAGCTCTACTTCTCCCCCTGCTTCCAGTGATTCTTCCACGGAGTCTTCCTCCGTCACCGATTGCTTTCGTAGGTTTTCCTCATACTCCTGACGTCCATGGTACTCTGCCTGCTACGTCCAGTCAGACGTCGCCGGTCGTGGATCCTCGCATGCCGCTCCGCTATCCTCAGCGCGAGCACCATCCACCTGATCGCTTCAGCTTTAGCTCTGGCCCACCTGACCGTTTTTGGCTTTGCCACGATCACCTCCAACTTGCCTCAGTTTACAGTCTTTCTTGCAGCCCTTCACACAGACCAGGAGCCTCGATCGTACCGGGAGGCCGTCCAATCCCCTCAGTGGCGGCAGGCTATGAGCGAGGAATTTCAGGCATTTGAGCAGACTCAGACTTGGGATATCGTCCCCCGTCCTGCCCTGTTGGCATTGAGCCTGTCAGTTGCCGGTGGGTCTACAAGGTCAAGCGGCGACCTGATGGTTCCATTGAGCGGCACAAGGCTCGGTTGGTGGCCCGTGGCTTCACTCAGGCATACGGAATAGACTACGAGGAGACTTTTGCACCCGTAGCTCAGATGACCTCCGTTCGTGCACTCCTGACAGTTGCAGCAGTCCGCTGATGGCGTCTTCTTCAGATGGACGTGAAGAATGCCTTTCTCCATGGTGACCTTTCAGAGGTCGTCTACATGCAGCCACCCCCTGGTTTGCATACTCCTCCCCAGCATGTTTGTCGCCTCCGTCGAGCTATCTACGGGCTCATGCAAGCCTCTCGAGCTTGGTTTGAGTGTTTCTGACGAGCCGTCACCGAGATCGGCTACATTGAGAGCTCGTAGGACCACTCGTTTTTTGTGCGGTCATCTCCTCATGGCAGGCCAATTCTCCTATTATATGTCGACGATATGATCATCACAGGTGATGACTCCGCTGCCATCACTTCCCTTCAGCAGCATCTTCGGCGTCGGTTTCAGATGAAGGATTTAGGTCCTCTTCGCTACTTCCTTGGGCTAGAGATCGCCCATAGTGAGAGAGGGATTCTGCTATCCCAGCAGAAGTACACAGCTGACATCCTTAGTCGAGCTGCCCTTTCCGATGATCGCTCTACTGTCACCCCTCTCGAGCTTCACGTGAAGCTTCGTCCCACCGATGGTGAGCCTCTCTCAGATCCTACTCGGTACCGACAGATCGTTGGTCAGTTGGTTTACCTCTGCATCAGCAGGCCCGACATTGCTCACACCGTTAGCATCATCAGCCAGTTTGTCGAAGCCCCTCGCTCTGCTCACTATGTTGCCCTTCTTCGGCTTCTCCGTTATCTCCGTGGCACTATCACCCGGTCGCTCTTTCTATTATCGACTTCTCCTCTGGTCCTACGTTCCTACTCGGATGCTGACTGGGCTGGTGATCCGACCACTCGTCGATCGACTACCGGCTATTGCCTATTTCTTGGAGATTCTCTTATCTCATGGCGTAGCAAGAAGCAGAGCGTTGTCTCTCTCTCCAGTACTGAAGCAGAGTTTCGATCCATGGCCTCTACTACCAAAGAGATCGTTCACTTGCGACGACTTCTTGGAGATCTAGGGGTTGAGATCTTTGAACCTACAGCCATTCAATGTGACAATCGGAGTGCAATACAGATTGTCACCAACCCGGTCTTCCACGAGAGGACGAAGCACATCGAGCTCGATTGCTACTACTCTCGCCAGGAGTATGAGGCCGGGACCATTTCTCTCCCCTTTGTTTCCTCTGGAGAACAGATTGCTGACTTCTTCACGAAGTCACACCCTACTCCACGTTTTCAGTTTCTGCTTGGCAAACTCATGGTGCATGACCCACCTTGAGTTTGAGGGGGGCTGTTAGTGATAGTGTATAGTGTTGAGATACACATACCCGTAGATAGCCTGTATAGGATACCCCTTGTTTTTTCTTGTATGACTGACATATATATTTGGCCCTTGGCCTAATGAGAGGTATCAATCTTTCTCCCCAAAATCCCTAGCATCTCTCTCTCTCTCTCTCTCTCTCTCTCCGTCCGTTCATGCTAGTGATTCCTTGTGACAAGTGCATCTTATTACAATTTGTCAGATATGAGGATAGAACTTTGGATATATTTTTTAGCTTCTTAAACTTGTCAAACTTTAGGTCAGCTATTTGTAAAAGGTGGATAAGAACGGAGGTTTGTTTTGGTGGGGTGGTTATTGGCTTAGGATTCTCTGTATTTAAAGGGTGGTTGGCTTGCAAAGTGTTTATTTGTGGTCTCTAGATGCTTTAGGATGCGAGGAACTTTCTAACACTTGTGGTTCATGGTTCGAGAATAGGAATGGAATTGGAGCTTTTATTCTGGCTACTTAGCCAAACGCTATGGTTTTCATTTGAATCTAGGCAGAAAAGATATACTGTTATCTGGAACAAATCCCCAAATAGCATTTATAGGGAGGGTTGAATTGGTTGCTTGGTTCATTTATTTCCATTTGACCTATGTTGATGGAACTAAATAGGACAAAACGAAGGTAAATAGGACAGATTGTTGACAACTTTTGACCAACCTTTTGTGTATGTGGGATCTGGAATACTGATACTGGAGCCAAATGCCTCCCAGTGTAGTCATTTAATATCTTTTCCACCCGAAAGGATATTCCTCTCACCTTTTCTGTTTTGTGACCATATGGGGAAGAGAAAACTTGTGGCTGGGTACACTAATTCCTAGATCAAATTTATAACTAACTATTGATCAGCAAATATGTGAACTTTCTGGAAAGTATTGATAGAGGTCAAATTTTGTGGATTAGTGATAAATATTGAAGGTTTCTGGGACAAATGATATGGAAATTATGTAAGATTAATAACAATAAACCATTTAATGAAGATGACATAGTAGTGTTTATATATTATATTTGGCTGTTTGTCAGATAACTAGTTGATTGAAAGTAAAAAAACAAGAAGTTCTTAATTGTGGGCCAACCGTGAGAAGAGAGGCTAAGGATGTCACAGATATTTTACCGAAGGATGGACCCTGTTGACAAGGAGATGGATCAAATAGTTTTCTGTGCCTTCATACTACAACATTTCATTTGGATCTTTTTGTCCAGCCTTTGCGCTCCTTTTCATATGCTGCTAATCTGACATGCGTCTTTTCGGTTATTGATAGAATTTTATTACCTATCGGTCCTATCCAACGAATAGAATGTGGTTGCCTTTTCTTGTCATTTTAGTGGAAGTTGTGTTCTCTCTTTCTTCACTAGGTTTTTTTTTGTTTTGTTGATCATGTCCTACAGACTAGCAATCATCAAAACATTCATTGCCTCACAGAATTGACATACATGTTCATTTTGGTGGGCAGAAAATATGGTTTGGATGACAACACAGTGGACTTTATTGGTCATGCTTTGGCTCTTCATAGAGATGATCGCTATCTAGATGAACCTGCACTTGATACTGTAAAAAGGATGAAGGTAATGCTAGTTACTCAGAACATGGTGCACATAATCAAGTACTTAACTTGGAAATATTTATTTATTTTTCCCTGTTTCTTGTTAATCATTCAAGGTGATTTTTTTTGGTTTCATATCCATCCTTTTCTGTACTCTCTTAATTGCTTTATTCTAATGATACATATTCCATATACCTTTAGAAAAACGATTAATAGTTTTCGTGTACCATACATCTACTGAGTTGCACATACCCTCCTTTTTGTAAAGGAAAATGTTGTTCAGCCTCACTTTGGCCTTCTGAACCGAGCCCACCCCGACGTGGCACCGATCACAGCCGTCCATTGTACTCAGCCCCAACTGGTCTATCACAGTACACCACGACTGGCAGGCAAAGGGACAGCTGTGATCAGATGCGATGTCAAGGTGGCCTGGTCCGAGAGGACAAAGTGGGTGGTTGAATAGCATTTAAAGTATGGGTTCTTGAAAAAGGAAATGTTTGTATTTCCAACATTTAAAATTCTGCATTATTTGAAAGCAAAGCAACAGGAAAAAAAAAGCACTGATTATAACAAAACATACCTTTCAATTCAATGACCTGATCATACCATCTTATGTCATTAGTAATGTAAACTCCATGTTTGGATTTTTTTTTTCGAAGACAGACAAACTGCAGAGCCCCGTAGCTCCCTAGAACTTGTATTTTGTGATTGATTTGCTGCTGATTTGGTTGATTTGTGTCCACGACAGCTTTATTCGGAATCTCTAGCACGTTTTCAAGGAGGCTCACCGTACATTTATCCTTTATATGGGTTGGGAGAGCTTCCACAGGTCAGCGTCTTTACTCTCGTTTTGCAGTCTTAAATGAGTAATATGCTCGACCGCTATACTTGACTGTATACTGGTATTACAGGCATTTGCACGGCTGAGTGCTGTTTATGGTGGGACATATATGTTGAACAAACCGGAGTGCAAGGTATTCTTTAAACACCTATTGACAGGGCTTGCAAATTTGGGTAGTGGCCTTGCACTCATCAACACTGTGAAACTGAGATGTAGTTTGCTCATGCCAGGTGGAGTTTGATGATGAAGGAAAAGTCTGCGGTGTGACATGCGAGGGTGAGACCGCTAAATGCAAGAAAGTCGTCTGCGATCCTTCCTACCTACCAAACAAGGTGAGGATCCTATGTAGGCTTTGCGGACTATAGCGTGTTTTGCCGTTTATTTAGCTCACTTCTCAATCTCTTAATCTTCCGGGCATTTATGGCGACTATGTTTGTCACTGTTACTCCCGCGAAATCTTTCATTTGATTACCTTGTAGGTTAAAGCAGAATCTATTGCTTCGCTGGAATTAGTTCAAAGTTCAAGAACCACTAAAAGAGCGGATTTTTGTGATTGGTCGCAGGTTCGGAAGGTTGGGAAAGTTGCGAGGGCAATTGCTATTATGAGCCATCCCATCCCAAGCACCGACGAATCTCATTCAGTGCAGGTTATACTTCCCCAGAAGCAACTTGGACGCAAGTCGGACATGTTAGTATACATATTCTTCGATGTTTCTTGTTTTGTGCCAGTGAACCGTGTCTTGTCTTCGTCTCTATGTTATTCTTTCTTTCTGTTATACACTGTAGGACTTTGTTTATGATTACCGTTTCATGATATTGAACAGGTATCTTTTCTGCTGTTCCTACTCACACAATGTGGCCCCGAAAGGGAAGTTCATTGCATTTGTCTTGACAGAAGCTGAGACTGATCGTCCAGAGATTGAACTGAAGCTGGGGATCGATCTTCTTGGACCTGTTGATGAGATATTTTTTGATACTTACGATAGACTTGAACCTGTCAACGAATCCTCGCTGGATCATTGTTTCATCTCAACTGTAATTTTCTATCATTTTAGTTATTTTCCTGTTAATCTGTGTGGAGATGCCTTGACAAAAGTTATTAATGAGTGCAGAGTTATGATGCTACAACACACTTCGAGTCGACTGTTATGGACGTGCTTGCGATGTATACCAATATCACTGGAAAGGTAATTACTAATTGGTACTATCGCTCTCTTTCTTTCTCACTACTCAAGGGTTACCACGTAATCCCTAGACATTCAGAATGATTTATTTTACCTTCTAGGTTTTGCACGCTAACCTGCATATATATTATGTTCATTTTCTGCATTGAGCTATTTAGTGAAACCTTCTGCATAGGATGTTGTTCCTGCTCTAGAAACTCACTTATTCTTGCTCATACCAAGTATTTCAGGTTCTCTCTTGCACCATCTAATATGCTGATATTGTATTGCTTTTGACCATGGCCACTTTGATAGTTTTTGATTCGATCAATGTGGTAATGCTTGTTGTGAGTCTTGTGACCAACAAACATCGCCGGTCTGAGTCGGCCTAGAAAAGGAGAGAGGGCCAACAGGCCTTATCTTACTAATATGGGTTGGCTCTATGAACTATTCTTGCCTTCTAAGCCTCCATCAACAAAACAAACCTTTTGATTATTTTCACCATTGTTCAAAAACTCAAAGCTCGGACTCGTCTCCAACGTCAGTTGAGGTCAGTAAAATCAGTTTGACTCAGCTTAGTTTTATCCAAACTCGATCTGCCTCGTCCGAGACTCCGAATAACTCGACTCAAAATCTGGCCAGAGTCGAGTTGACTAAGCCGAACTCAACCGAGTTTTAAAACAACCCAATTTTTTTTTCCCATCAAGTCCCCGTTTCTGTCCCTTCCGAAGCCTCTTCCCCCCAAGTCTCCGTCTCTCCTTGTACATTGTCCATGCCATTTCGTATGACCGACCCTTTCATCTTTCGCTAGGTCTTTCTACACTCCGGCACCTGCACCCGGCTTTCTCTTGCTCCAAATTTTTTTTTTGAATTTTTTGAAGGTTCTATCTACATTGGATGTATATTACCAAAATGACCTTTTATCACTTCCCTTTTGCAGAACGCTGATCTGAGTGTGGATTTAAGTGCTGCAAGTGCTGCAGAAGAATGAAAAGCGCATTTACGCCGATAAAGGCGGTTCCTGTATTTTTATGGGATGTTAAACTTGTTATGTGTAATACCCCTAAAGAAGGAAATGGGTTTAATAACATGTTCTTGTATGTTTATAAACTGTGTCCTGATGCTTCTTGAATCTAAACTCGACCGTGATGCAGTGTTTCGTTTGATTATTTGTTGGTGCCACTGCCCACTCTGCTTCCAATCAATTATCAAAATACCCCTAGGGTTTCTTTGCTATCTCCTACATGCAAGATTGTTTCAAGGTTGAGAATTTTTTTTTGGCGAAAACACCGACATGGTTGGTAATGGCTATGTGGTAGAAACCTTGTTTTTTCATATATATCCCTAACAAAGTCTGATATTGCATGAAAAATCCTATGTTTACCAATTCTGTAACATATTTTGATTTTTGCAAAAAAAAAGAGGGGGAGAGGGGGTGAATTGTCTGAAAAATCCTTTGTAGTAAATTGTTTTGAACTAAATGACAAACAACATTCCTGTATTGCTTCCTTCCCAAGAATTCCTTAATATAGCCAGTCCCTCTAACCACTAAGTTTGACTTTTCAAACTGTTCAAAAGGAAACATGTGACTGTAGGGAAGTATATAGAATCCTGATTTATATACACAAAGCACTGTAGTAATGGATACTCATCATGGACAGATTGTTACTTGCTACCGGGATTCACTGTAGCCATTTTTTTTTCAATGGGGTTTTAAATGTTTTTTTGCTACAGTGGTCATTGTAGTAGAAAGAGTAACGATAACAATATGTGGTATAAAGAGTATCAATTTGTGGTACGAAGAGTAACATTTACTATAGTGATTCCACTAGCAATTTTTTTTCTTCCAACGATAACTCTTAAAAATACTACAGTGATTTCACTATAACAAGAGTAACAATCCAACTGTAAAAGACTGCTTTGTGTTTATGCTTTCAGATTCTACACTCTTCCATGAACGGTCACGTGTATGAGTAAAATAAAATGGGTATAATAGTCTGCCTAACTTCTATGAACTTTTTTGCACCGTCACATGTAGGGGCGAAAAAATATTTGTGGCAGAGGGACCTTAGCCACAATCGAAATGTGGTATGTCCTCTACCTAGCAAAATGTTTTTTTTTTCATATTCCCTTGAGAGCATCTCCAACAGGCTCCTAGGCCTTTCATCCTTCGATACTGTAGCAAAACATGCATGGGTTTAAGAGCATCTCCAATGGGCTCCCAGGTTCCTTCCCTACTTTTGGGACTCCTAGATGCCACGAAGGCAAAATATGAAGTGGGAATTGAAATACACTCCAACGAGCTCCTCACAAATCTCAAGTCTCTCCCTATTTCTTGAAAAAACCAAATACTTCAAACAAGCCAACACAGCAAGGGACAAGTTGAAAAGGGGCTATTTGGGAATTAACAAGGAAAGCGACTTTTGATCTTTTTTTTGTTTTATTCAAATCAGAGAGGGCCCACCACAGATTTTTCTACTACTCTCGCCAACACGAGCGAGTAGAAAAGCGAACTCTGACAAAACATGTGGAAGCCTGTTGGAGTGTCGTTTTCAACATGGGCCCATATCAGGGGCGGACCTACATTGGGCCTAGGGGGGGCTCAAGCCCCCCCTCAATTTGGGAAAAAAATAAGGTAAGTTACACTTACCCCCTTGAAGTTTAGCTCAAAAACACTTAACCCCCCTATAGTTTATTTTGTTCCAGATCACTTCCTAAAGTTTGAAATGTTAGCACAATACCCCTTTTGTCAACTACTTGATTTCGTCATTTGGTAATTATGATCGAAGCTGAAGGCAAAATGTTATTTTTTTACTATAGGGGGGTTAAATGTTTTTGAGCTAAACTTCAGGGGGGAGCAAAGTGTAATTTATCAAAAAAATAATTCTAGTAAACTTTTGGTTGCTAACTTCACATGGAGGTGGCCACCATCCCCCACTTGTCAATATACATTGTCATGCCACCGACCCCCACCCCCACCGCCACATGGGCCACCCGTCGCCGCCACATGAGCCACCCGTCACCGCCGGCCACCACCAGCCATCGCCGCGTGTATTGGTGACCCATGGCCGGCTCCTCGTTTGTCGGCCACCGACGCCCACCACTCTCCAGCCAACACCCATCGCCTTCTGCCACCTCCCGTGCATGTGGTATCCTCGTAGAGTTCATCCCATGGCCCTTAGTGAATAAGAATCGAGTGGGCACCAGGACCTATTTATAGGTTTTTGGGAGTATGTATGAATCCCCCCCCCACCCCCTCACAAAAAAAAGAAAAAAGAATCTGGTCTATTATTTACAACCCGTACACCCCGATCGAGTCGACCAATTATAGTTCCAAATTTTCGAATGACTCTTGAGGATCGAAATTCTCCTCCACTAGAGGCAAAATCCTAATAGGCATTTTGTTGCACGTTCGAATAGAGGGTATGGACGTTGTAACGCCACCTGCCGATGCCTTCGACTGTGAGGCAGCGACTATAGTTACTTTTTAATAATTATGCCTCTGCTGAAAAAAAATCCTGGGTCCGCCACTGGCCCATATAGTTTCGCTACAGTTACGAAGGATGTTTTCTATAGAAGCTCGTTGGAGATGCTCTAAAACGGTGCTCTGATGTTTGCCAAATTAGCATTTCACTACTCTTGTCGCTACATGCAGCGAACGAAATAGTATTTGCTACTCTGTGGCGCCGGAGCGAATCACGTTGTTGCCACCCAAACGAATCACCAGCCATGGCAAATTCCTACTACTTTCATCACCACACACAGTGGCGGTTGGGGGATTGGTCACCGAGTGAATCACACGCTCCTTCACATCGAATAGGGAAAGGTTTTAGGAGCCTTTCCCTATTGGCTTAAACATAACTTGGCCCACTCAAAAGATCTGTGGGTGCAAAATTCGGATAACGCCCTGAAGTGAGACCCGCTAACCCTACCTAGAGGTCCACAAAGGCAAAAGTGAGACCCGTGAGCCCTGCCTAGGGGTCCACAAAGGCAAAAGTAAGACCCGTGAGCCCTGCCTGGGGGTCCACGAAGGCTAAAGTGAGACCCGCCAACCCAGCAGCTTGAGGATCCACAAAGACAACAGTGGAACCCACCCAGCCCTGCCTGAGGGTTCACGAAGGCGAAAGTGGAACCCACCAGTCCCGCTTGGGGCATGTGGTGGCTACAAAAACCATTCCGAAATCCAAATATTTCCAAACTCCTATAAATAGCAGACCTGACGAGTTTTCAAGATCGGATTTTCGGATTCCAAGATCAAACTTCTGAATTCCAAAGCTCTGCCATCCCTCTCTACCTTTTCCTTCAAGGACAGGCAAGTGACCCTCGGCTTGTCGAGGTCACTGCATTTCAAGATATAGTAAATTAAGATTACGTCTTACTGCACGGTGACGTAGGCTACGGCTGAACTTCGATACCATACCCTCGCCTACTTTCCTTTACTCTATCTTCCATCCGCATCTAAGTACAAGTCAACAAGTCAAGACCAAATCGATTGATTGTTGGGTAGAGTCTTCGAACGGCACGAGGATCATCCTCCACAAGATCAACTAGTCACTCTACCTATGTGCATCATCAGTACACATACATTCCAACACTAAATGTTTGTACAGACAAAATGGCTCCCTTGTTGCTCATACTTGGGTCCATTAACGTAACCTGGCAGCCTTATCACTGAATCGAACCCATCGAGCACAAAACCCGAATGCTGTATGGTAAGTGTGAACACAGATGCTCAACTTTGTCTCTGATTGAAACTCAAATGAATCAATGTGGACATCGTCACTGAACCAACACATCAACTCTCTCTATATATAAAGCTTTAATGTTTTGGGCTCAAGAAAAGCTGGAATGGGACAAAATGCTGCGCCCCGATCCGTCATCGAGGTGGCTCCTGATCTCTCTCCGCTGCAGCTACTGTCTGTTGGGGCTCAACTTTGTTTCTGAATGAAAACCCATGCATCCGGCGCCCAAAATTTGACATCACATGGTCAAAATCTACTTGTTTCGGCGTTTTTGTTTGGGTGATAAGCCACGTCACCTATCAGAATCTGCTTCCTCCGGCACCACAGTCAGAGTCACCCGTCTGCCGTTCGGCCGGTGAACTAGCACCTTGAAAGGCACCCCAACCTTGTCCCCCATTATATCAATTATCTGACACAAAAAAAGAAGAAGAAGAAACCATCAGGGATTTCTCATCCCTCAGTTGCAATAACTAATAAACAGGATGATTTTGAATATTGCTTCATTTAGCTGTTTTCATGGAATGGTATCTCTTTTTCTACCTTCGTAAACCCATAAATACCCTTCCAAAGTGAGAATGGTTTTCATTAGGTCCAAGTTAGATTCGGTTTAGGTCCATGTGGGATTCAAGTCTCTCTCTCAATAATGATGGATCGATTTTAGGTAATTAAGGTAAAGGGTAAATAGGTCATCTATAAATTAAGTTGGTTCGTTGATAGCTGTTAACGGAGGGGGCCAAATGCAAGATCCTAAAAGTATTAATTCTGCAGGGGGTTACATGTAAATATTAATTCTGCAGGGGTTATATGTAAAAAGGAAAGCTGTCGGCGGAAGATTCGTAAAAATCTCGGCACAAAGGGTAGCAAATTAGTGGATACTTCTGAAAGCAGTGACAAGAACAATTCTACAAAATATATCTAATTGAAGAGTAATGCTATTCGGAGTTCGGACAATGAAAAAAACAATCTCAGACCCAAGTAAGTGGTGGCGGGGCCCAGGGAATAGTCCGAATAGCATTACTCCTAATTGAAAGGTTGCCCAATGAAGCGATAAAATAGTAACTTTAGCTTTCACCAGGCATTTCTGCTACAATGACGAGATTTATGAAAGCAAAGTATGCATAAACAAAGTGAAAGATGCATTTCTTATATATTATTTGATTGTTGCATGATCATTAAACAGCTGTCAAGTCAGGTTGTATCGAGGTAACTAGAGACCCAAACTAAGAACCGTAAAGGATTCGGGTCTTGACCCACACAAGGCCTATCAATTGGGTGTCGAGCCCAGGCT
Source organism: Chamaelirium japonicum (assembly GCA_947650365.1). Taxonomy (NCBI): domain Eukaryota; kingdom Viridiplantae; phylum Streptophyta; class Magnoliopsida; order Liliales; family Melanthiaceae; genus Chamaelirium; species Chamaelirium japonicum. Next base: position 414,976 of record CANTAL010000166.1, read on the forward strand.
CGAGTCATGTCTGATATACCAAAACTGGCCAATTTCGCAGGCCACCCTACCCTTTTTCACTCCGAGTGTGAAATCTATGAATCCCTTTTCCTTTTATGTTCTGATTTTCTTTTCTCATTTTAGAATTCAAGGTTATTCATCCTTCGTAAGCTTCATTCCAGATTGGAACTATAAAGATAACGGCTTCAATACATCCTTCGTTTTACAGAAAGACAACATAGAACTCTCTTACATAGCCTAACTACCAAATTTACATCACCCAAAAGTCAAATCAATTAAAGACAAATTACAAAATAAACATCATGGCTTGTTTGTTTATCTAAATGGAAAAACTGCATGACTTGTCCCCAAAGCATCTATCCTACGACCATTGAAAGGAAACTCAATCCAGTGAAGAAAATGACACAAGGCAAGATTTGAGTGCCTGGCGGTTTATGAAAGACGGATACTTCTAGACCCCAATACATGTCGGATACTTAAGGATACATATTTGATACATTGTAAACGTATCGGAAATAAAAAATATATATATTTGAATACATGGGAATATTGTGGAATATGATCTGACTACTGGTGTGGTATCAGTCGAGAGCAGGTGTGGGTCGGGTACAATATGGAGTTTCTGGTCGAGCACAATTGCGATTCGGGATGTAGATAATTGCTTATATACTCAAAACCAGACATCTGATTCAAGCTCTCGTTGTCTCTACCACCCTCGCCGAGGTCTTCTTCCGTCCGGGAGCTCTTGGGCTTGTGGCCGCTGGCCAACCACTCGTCGGACACATTGCCTCTGTTAACTCCCTCTCTCAACTCTCGAGTTCTTGTTCTGTGGCTCTCCTTCCATCACCGAGGTCTTCTACTGTCTGGGTCATCTGAGCCCTCACTGCTTCCTGCCATGTCCTGCCACATGTGCCCCTCCTTTAACTCCCTCTCTCGACTCTCAATCTCTTACTCTGTGGCTCTCCCTTCCCCATTGAGTCCTCGGACCGTCCACCCAAGATTTGGGATTTCCTTCCTATAATTTAGGCTATTTCTTCTTGCATCTTACTTGTTTATATATATGTAGTAAACAATTTGCTATTATGTAAATTAACATATCCCTACCATATCGTATCCCACTTTTTCAAGAATTATCGAATCAATGCATCTGTAACGTACTGTATCCATGTTTTACAGATGCTGGATGAGGTGAGGATCGTGATTCAGAGGGCATTGCTGGAGAAGATAAGTAGCCTCAACTCTCTCTTAGGGGATGATCCACGTTACAGCCTTAAGGTCAAAACATGAAAACATATATAAAGAATCATCCTCCCATATTCCTATTGTCAGGTCCGGGTCACTCCAACCCAAATTATTGAAATGTTGCACATTGGCCTAGGAGTTCGGTCCTCGTTTTGGTAAGGCCGCCCAAACTGACATAAGGCCAGCCCAGATTCCCTTACATGCCTATCTTTAGACCGAGAACCAAGGCCGGCTCAACCATAAGGCTATTAGAGTGGCCGCCTAAGGCCCCATCAAAAGACGACCCCCAAAGCGCAAACCAACTTAAATAGCATAAAGTCTAAATGGAAAAGAAGGCCTAAAACCCACTTAAATAGCCTAAGACCGGATACAAAACAAAATTCTAAGCTTTTATATAAATAACTAATTTCTACTATATAATTTTTTTATTTATATAAATAGATTAAGTATAAAAAAGTCATATTTAGAGTTTTTGTTTTAGGCCTTAACTTGAATCAGGTTGGACTTGTGAGAACCTACCCGATGATTAATGAGTTTATCCATCAGCGCGATGAAGGAAACCGTACTACTACTATACTAAAGGGGGCAAACAAGCATAAAAGATTTATGATCTTTGATGCGTTGGGAGTTAATTAAATTTGGATTTTCGGTCTCTTTGAATTCTAACCTACTATTTGCGTGACGAGAGTTCAGTGAAGATAAGTATAATAGAGATCTTAAGTGCACTATAGAGACGAATGTGTGGCAAGATAAATGACGTAGTTGTCATATTAGAAGTGGCCAACTAAAGACATAATAGAAGTTGACCAACAAAAGACATGATATAATTCTATCAAAAATTACTAGTAGCACAAAGTGATCGGACATGAATGAGATTAATGACAAGATTAAGGGAACTAGGGTGGTGTGAACGATCAATCGTTCTTATTGTCTCGCACGCAATCACGATGGACATGAACAATAATTAATCAAGAAAACCAGAATAAGTTATGATTTACGAGTGAATAATCACGTGCTTTATATAACAATTTCTACCTCATTCAATGGATTATCAATCAAAGTTCAATCGAAACTTAGAATAGCTAACTCACAACAAACAAAAAATCTAATGTGATCCAAGGTGTGAAAAGATTCAAGGTTTTAACAAAGAGGAAAGGATTATGTATCCCGTCCCAATCTTTCGGTTTCCAAGTGTTTGCGACAAAGATCCACTTTCGATGCTAAGGAATCATAGGAAACTGATTAAAGACTAAGGAGCGGCCGTAATAGAAAGAGGGGTAAGGGAGCTCGCAAAGTCGTGTCGAGCATCGGTGTGGGACGACCACGAGATGGGGCCACAAATATGATTCAACAGGCAGGAAGAGGGGGGGGGGGGGGGGATAGGATTGGTAGCTGCATAGGAAACGTTCGGGGTCTTCGGGGCCATAGAGATGCACAAGGGAAAAGAACCTAGGGCCTAGGTGGCTGCACAAGAATGCCGGGAAGAAAACGGAGGTCATTGGACGCACGTAGGGGCATCAAAGAGGCATGCCGGTGGTGCGGAAAGGGTGACATTGGGCTATTGATGGCACATCAAGAGACTAAAAGGATTGAACACACACATCGTCGATGCGCCGCGTGCAGCGCCTGACGCAGTTCATGGGTCCCACGTAGACTGCACAACATAACCTTTGTTCGGTCAGTTAGCACGACAGATGATATACGAGGGAGGAGTTGCCGATGCCTAACAGACCGTGAAGGCGACCAACTAAAGGGGTAGGCGTTTTGAGTGTGTGTGTGCGTGTATGTGTGTGTTGGGGGTGGGTTGGGTGGTGGTTTTGCAGCCACCTTGGTGCTGTGGAACCTGGTGAAGGGGGTCTGAAAATGACCACACACACACACATGGAGAGAGAGAGATAGATAGAGAGAGAGAGAGCATATGGTGACGAGAGAGGGAGAGAGATAATGATAGATGAGTCTGGATGGAGCCAAAGACTTTGAGTTTTTATTCAATCTCTCCAAATCATCCATCTATTAGCTATTTACTACCACTCCTTATTCAAAAGCTGAATCTATCAGGTGATACCTACCTTAACCAGATAACAATACATAAAATCAAACCAATAACTAAAACTAACGTTTATCCTTGCGACTTGCGTAGCTGAAATCTTATCCACCACTTAGTGGCTTTGGTGTACTAGAGGCCCATCTGGACTAGTGGGCTACCATGGCCCATTATTTAGTTCGGGCCTACAAATGTGCTCATCAATTCTCATCGTCTGGGAAGCTCGACCTCATCGAGTGTAGTTCCACCTCCTAATGCCATGAACAATCGGCTAATGGCATGCCTCGCCAACGCACAACGAACCTTCTGTAGCTTCCTCGCCACGTAGTCGTAGTCTTGATGTTCACGATATCGTTAACCTGCTTAGCGGAAGGTTAAATGCTGGTATCGGGAGCTTGTCCAACAACAGATGAAGGTAGTTCTCAACAATAGGTATGCAATTAGAGACTAATGAGGGGCCGTACAAGAAAGAGGGAGTTAAGGGAGCTTGCGAAATCGTGTGGGGTGACGGTGTGGAACCAACTCGAGATGGGGCCGTCAAGATGGCACACCAGGCTTGTAGGAAGGGGGGTCCGATCTGATTGGTGGTCACACTGGGGTAGTGCGGGGATTTCAGGCATGCAGAGATGCACTAGGTTGATAAGGAGTCCTACAAAATTGGACCCAACCTGATACATTGTCTCAAATCCAAACCTAACCTGACCAATTTGCTCCCTTAAGCATCATGTTCTCCTTTCCATCCATAATTCCTCTTTCTCATCCTCTTCTATTGCTTGTTGAGAAGTGCTTTGGCAGCACATGTTCAAAAAGTTTAAAAGGTACTTTAAGGGTTTTCACAAGTTTTCCTTGGAAAGCTCTACTTCAAAAGCAAAAGAAATGCTTAACACGTTGAAACTAGGATAAGGTTTACAACATTCTTGTCGTCTATACATCTCTTTTACATCTACTTATAGATTTTAGGGCTTGAACTGAACCATTGAGAGCAATTTTAACCTCCGAATTGTAATATGAAAGGCATTCTAGTGAACTTGCATGCTGGCAACCGTATATATGCACCATAATTTCAGTGGGCATTAGTAGAAAATTCTAAAGGCATTACCTCTCTAATTTCCTCAACAGGCTTCCCCTCGAATTCAATGACCACATCGCCTGGCCGAAATCCAGCACGGTCAGCTGGGGATCCTGGACTAACCTGGTGGACAATTTGAGCACGTGATTAATTTGGATACATGTGTAATAAACTTATTTGGATACAAACCATTTATTAATTCAATATGCAAATTTTATGCACAAAGGATAAAAATTTATATATATAAAGAAAGGTGAGATTACAAGGTTACTAGAATAAGAAACATAAAAGAATATGTAATATAAACCCGCTAAATTAGATAGTTATATTAATTCAAAGTAATATAGATGTACATGGAAAAGTTGCACTATGTTTCACTGTGAATATTGATGATAAATTTGACTTCTGGGAATGCAAAATTAATGTCTTTAAGAGGGTAATGAAGTTTCTTTAGTTTTTGTTCGTATTCGACTTACTACATGTCATTTGCTTATAACACCAGTGACAGTGATTGAAAGAGTCAAGTGAAGAAAATTCAATGAAATTTTCTACAAGGGAGCTTATTTAACTGAGTTGCCGATGGCAAACCATTAAACTATCAACAATTTGCAACTCGCAAATATTTTTATTAGATATTGTAATTAGCTCAAAAAAACATTTGGTATTACAACATTATCATCCACAATGATTGGAATAAAAGGTGGAGAAGATCCTAGAAACATTTTGGCACGACATCAAACAAGTTCAGTTAATAGCTCCTGTTCATGGGATGGATCTATATGCAGGAATCATTGGTTTATAAATGATACTGAATCAGCAGATGGAGTTATAACTAAAAGCATAGACTTTTACCTCAAATATCTCTAAGATCTTGGTATCAATTGAGGAAAAAAAATAATAGGCATGATAGGATTTCACATAAATATTAACTTTTCCCATGGGATGAAGTCTGAAATCAGCTAATTTTATAGGCTATTGTACCACATGTTCAAAGCAAGCATGAGAATAGCAAATTTAAAAAAGACAATTCTTGTGACAATTAAATGAGATATATTGGTGAATCATCAGCTGCTAAATTAAATATTAGTACTTGTGATAGGATTTTGGCATATTCAAGGCCAACATATTACCCTTATATTTCTTACTATATTTTCTCAACGACCACTTAGCACAAAATAGAGCACGGCTGGAAAGAACCTTTTTGAGACATGGGGAATGGGGATCATGATACTGGATGCATAAACATCATTTAAACACTGCTACAAATCCTGGATTATCAGATAGTTAAAAGCTAGCTTCTCACTATAACGACTTTGAATCTGAATAACAAAAGTATTTTGGCAAGAAGCATTATAAACCAATGATGAAAGAGAAGCAGTAGAGAAAGCTTACCATGGGCACCAGCACCCCTTTGCTTACATCTGGAAATGAAGCATCCCTTTCTTTGATCTGTGCTATGATCTTATCATTAAGATCAAGCATCTTCAATCCAAGCCAAGGTCGAACAACTCTTCTGCAAAGTAATACTTATCGGTGAATATCAAAAAAAAAACCCAGATGGTGTTGCCATTATAATTTTAATACTTGCTTCAACATTACATTTATAATAAGTAATAACTGTTATGTGGAGTTGAATCTTCATTATAATATATAAGTATACAAGTAGGTGAACCTGAATAATCACATGAATCATTATATCCTTATATGGTCAATCTGCTTAGAGGATAGTTCATTATTAACATAACTATCTTCAGATTCACTAGAATAAACATCCTCACTGTTTATCTATAAAAAATTCAGCCAAATCCTTAATATTATCACTACTATCTGGCTAAAAAATTCCTTTGCAATATGGAAAACAAAGTGGTAAAAAAAGCGCAACAAGCAACCAAAAGAAAACTGGTCTTAAACATAGAGCATACCCACTCTTCTTGAAGTGCTCCATTATTTTAACAACTGAGTCAATTGGAACTGCAAAACTCAAGCCATCAGCAGCGACAATTTTCATAATATTAACTCCTACGACCTCACCATCAAGGTTCACAAGTGGTCCACCGGAATTTCCCTGTTGCAAGGATAGTCTAAAGGTCAAACACTAATTAAACTTCTGAATGTAAAAACATAAATAGATGACGAAAGCAATACAAGTTGTTTTTGTTTGTTAGGCAGCCACATTACCAACTTTGTATACCTCTAATAAACTCTAAACATAAACAAAGTTGCATTAAAGCAACACAAGATGAGATTGCAATTGTTGGGTTGTCTTGGATCCGTGGACATTTCGACGCAATTGTGTTACAGAAAAGTAAGTTGAACACACACACACACATGCACATGCAATGCGATACAATTTTTCCATAATACTGTTTTAGTAATACATAATACCATTTATACGTTCACATGCAATGTACATTTTAGTTACGAATCCATTGAAGTCCATAAAATTTCATTGAAAGTCAATTTTGTTTCAATAAATTTTAATTTAAATAATGGAGGTGAGGTCCTTGAACTAAAAGTTCTATACATGTAGATATAGGCCGTGTTTGGATACGCTCAAACGCTCTGTGAAGCTTGACTCTAGGAGCCCAGAATCCCGGAGCTCGGTGCTTTAAATTTGGGCTCCGGGATTCCAGCTTCAAGAATCTGAAAAATAAATCTCTCCAAGGTAACTCAACAAGGTACTGCACTGAACACTTTCACATGGATTTTAATCCTCATGAGAAAGACCCCAATCCATTATAAAATAGATGGGTTGGCCCCTTGTGTGGGTTGTTTTGGATGGCCAGTTACCTTCTTGTTTAGGTAACCTTTTTCCTCTTCTCATATGCTCCTACTATGAGATGCATCACTGCATAGATGTTAACATCTGCCCGACTAGGATACATCAGCAAATAGAAATAGGCTTACCATGTTGATTGCACAATCAGTTTGCAAGTACTCCCTTCTTATTCCTCCAAGACCCAAATCACTGCTTTTTCGATCAACACAACTACATATCAATGGAACAGTAAAAGGTCAAATGAAATTTAAATGAATAGCGACAACCCAACGAAAACTTTCCATTGGTTAATGTGTCATCTGATTTTGCAATTCAATTAAAGTCAGACTCAAGCTTTTCTAGTTTAAACGGAGATCCATAACAAAAAAAAAACATTACGCAAATGATGGTGAGGCACAGTTTTGAGCCATCACAAACATTTCGTGGGACATGGTAAGCATTTACAATTCAAGAAAAATATAAAAGAGAATCCAATTGACGATTGAATTCATGCTAAACCACTACCTTACAATGCCGGATGTGATTGTATTTTGCAGAGAAAGTGGACAGCCCAAAGACAACACCCAATCTCCTGGATGGAGCTTGCTTGATGACCCAAGTTTTGCTGCCGGCAGAGGAGTTTTCGAGTTAATCTTCACAACAGCAATGTCAGAGTGCAGATCAGCACTAACCAATGTGCCCTCAAATTGTCGACCATCTTGTAGAGTCACATGCACCTGTTGTTTCACAGATGGAATTAGTAAAAAAAAAACAATGATATCAGGCTTAGACATTTCTATAGGTCCGGACGGAAACTACTGCATACATCAAAGTCTTCGCATCAAATATTATGTTCATCAATAAAGGAGACAAAAATATCCGATAATAGGCACAATTTGTAACATTGGCACTGACCTTCCCCTTATTCACAGTCCTCGTGCTCTGAAAATCTGCGACGACATGAGCACACGTCAGGATGGTCCCGTCCGGGTCTACAATCGTTCCGGAGCCGATGCTGTTCCCGAGCGTCAGCCCATCAATCCCTGCAACAGCAATTCGAAGAAGTCACCGTTTTGAACCAACAACAGCAGTTATAGATCGACGGCGCATACAGCAAATCGCAAGGAAGCTCACCCAGCGTGACGGATATATTGACGACGGCAGGGCCGACGGCAGCCGCGGCATTGGCGATCGTATTCCTGCCCAAACACCCGGGGCAGCACCTCGAATCGTCCTTATTTTCTCCAGAATCCTCCTCTTTCAAATTCGTGGGTGGAAGGGCATTGGACACCGAGGAAAGTGGCGGGAAAAACCCTACATCTGGGATTGAAATCTGTGAGCTCGGGAAGAGAGAGGGAAGAGCGAATTCCTGCGCTAACAGCTCCGAAGCGTGCGAGAGGAACCGGCGCAGTGGAGGGGAGACGGAGACGGAGCCGGTTGTTCCTGTGGATTAAAGTTTAATTTGGGTTACTAGGTGAGAGGATTAGAAGCCGATGAGTATGGAGATGCTCGAGGAAGGAGATTCACTTACTGGGGGAGTCGGAGGGGTTGTGGTAGGAGGATGCGAGGGCAGAGGCGCCGCTGACGGCGGCGAGGGCCAAGAGGCCCGCGGCGGCGCTCCGGCGGGGAGTCCGGAAGAATGGCTGGGTTGCGAGGAAGCGGATCATGTGGAGGAGGGGGGAGGACGAGACGCCGCGAAGGTGTTCGATCCTTCTTCCGCAAGAGCGGCTCTTCTTGGGCTTCGTTCCTTTCTTGGCGGGCAAGAGAGCGGTGGTCGCGAACGGCCACGCATACGGCGCTGCACTCACAAGCAGCAACCGGGCACGACGCACGAGTCAAGATAGCTCAGTTGGTAGCTCCGAACTACGAGCAACCGTGGGGCCCATTTTGGTTGCCACCTCATTGAAAATATCCTAGTTGAGAGGTGTCAGCTCCAACAGCCTTCGAACTAGCCAACTAGGATATCCCAGCCACTTTTGCACCAAACGCCCTATATATTTACAAGTTATCTAAACCTCCCAAATTTACACCAAACCCCTCCCACCTTAAATTTTTTTTTTCCCACGCATCGATTTAAATATAAAAATAAAATAAAATTATGAATAACTTATTAAAAAATATGTAATATTTTTAACGGCTATATTGTATCCGTCGGGCATGATCCGTGACGCAGCTCATATTTCCACCATCAATGGCTATATTTCTATCTGTCGGGCACGATCTATGAATCGACACACATTCCAAAAGCCAAACGGATAGATTTCTATCTGTTCGACACGATCTGCAAGATGACACGCATTTCAAGAGACAAACTTATAAAATTATATCCGTTGGGCATGATATAAGAGGTGGCTCGTATTTCAAGAGCAAAACTGATAGATTTCTATCCGTTGGGCACGATATGCGAAATGGCACGCATTACCACCACCAATTAACGGATAGATATCTATCAGTTGGAATTTTTTCTATATAAAGATATCGCTTCTCTCATCACACATTCATACTTTGTCCAAACCATCTACTCTCCAGACACTATGTTCGGTTTGAGCCTTACCGACAACACGTCGAGTAGTAGCGACTATAGCTCCACCCTTAGAATATTATTTATTCTGGGAGCCACTGTGTGTGAGGAAGAGCAGTAAGCTGAAAGTTCACGTCGACGTAGAAGACGCGGTGCCGTACCAGGCCACGCCGTGCTTGACCGTATTAGCCTGGAATGCCATAATCGGTTATTTCAGGATTACTTTGCCGATTAGCCGACTTACCTTCCTTACCAGTTCCGACGAAGATTCAGGATGAGTTGTCCTCTCTTCCTGTGGATCCATGACGCAGTCGTGGACCACAGCAGCTACTTCGTTCTAAAGAGGGACAATGCTAGAAAATTAGGACTATACAGTCTTCAAAAGGTTACCGCCACTATGCGGATGCTCGCGTATGGAGCATCCACCGATTCCGTGGACGACTATGTTTAGATAAGAGAAAGTACTTCGATCGAGAGCTTGCAGATATTTGTTCGAGCGGTCATTAATGTCTTTGGGGAGGAGTATCTTCATTCACCCAATAACGAAGATGTTACACGACTCGTCGCAGAAGGTGAACGAGGGTTTCCAGGCATGCTTGGAAGTATTGATTGCATGGACTAGAAGTGGAAGAATTGCCCAACAGCCTGGCAAGGTATGTACACTGGTCATATTCACGAGCCAACAATTATTTTAAAGGCTGTAGCTAACAAAGATCTATGGATCTGACACTCATTCTTCGTGTTGCCAAGATCGCACAATGACAGCAACGTCCTCGATCGTTCACCGGTCTTCAGGCAAGTTGCAGAGGGAAGAGCTACCCTATGTAATTTTACAATCAACGGACATGACTATAATATGGGTACTATCTCGCCGATGAAAGTTACCCCTCATGGTCAACATTAGTGAAGAAGATCCCAGCACCTCGAGAAAACAAGAATAAGTACTTTGCTCAACAGCAAGAGAGGGTCAGGAAGGATGTCAAGCGAGCTTTTGGAGTGTTACAAGCCCGATTTGCGATAGTAAGAGGGCCGATACGTTTTTGGTAGCCAAATGTGCTTATAAATATCATAACAGCCTGCATTATAATGCATAATATGATTGTTGAAGATGAACGAGATCTTTACCGCGATCTTGATTTTGACGTCGCCAATATAACGTCAACTATAAAAGCTTCTCATGACCACATGATGTATCTGATGGAGTTTATCCAGAACCATCATCGGATAAGGAGTAGAGAAACCCACGACCAGTTCGATACCAGATCTCGGTCGTCCTTCGATTTGGCTAACACACCCGCAAAATTTATTGACCGATATTTGAATGGCCGACCATCGATGCATTATTTGGCTTTGGGTCCGTTCTATCGTACAATGGATATTGTACTTGCTGTCATATTAAAAAAATTCTTGCCCAAAAATGAAGTCGTGGTTGACCGGTACCCGCTTGTAAGACTTCTTCTTCTCCACGATCGATGCTTGTTCGAATGATGTCTCTCCTTGCGTCGTTGGCTCCTTCTCCGGAATTGAGAACATCGGGTTCCTATCGACTTGGCCGCTACTTATGTATGTGTTGAAGGCCGATTCATCATTGGTGAAAAATTATGAGTAGGAAAATTTTTGATACGGTTCCATATACTAGTAGGTGAGTGGGAGAAGTCACAATTTATTTTGAAGTTGGGTGAGAGAATGAAGAATGGTGGGTAGAAGAGGGTATTTATAGATTTTCAAAAAAAAATTATAACTTTTAGAAATTTTTAACATCTATTTTTTTTTAATTTTAAAACAACCACAAACATCCAAATTGGGGGCAACGGTCCAAAATGTAGCTGTTGCCCCTCAAACGGGCAAAAAGTCACCATTGAAGAGCGCACACAATGTTTGATATATATAAAATAATTTGTCAAATGTTCGGGCTTTTATTTTTGTAAAAATGCATAATTTTTAATTTCTTTAGAGCATCCAAAGGACCTCTGTTGTATGTGGAGGCCTTCGGAGGTCCCGAGCACACATGGCCTACGTGGCGCACCACTTAGACCTTAAGAGCTCTGTTCGGAGCCGGTTGGAGCGGAGGGTTCAGATCAGAGTGCCACGTGATCCTTCGGAGACCTCTTCGGAGGCAGTTGGAGATGCTCTAAGGTAAGACATGCAACCACTGGCCTTGATCAGGGTTCGACTCCTCTGCACTAATGATAGCGACATGTCGCGATCCGAAAACGAACGGCCATGATCTATGGTCATGGGATGAACCAAAGAGGGGATGCCATCACTACCAGCGATGCTAGCCACCTACCTCGTCGGTTGACACCACCGCCGACCACCATGTCGATCGCTGGCCACCACCCGCCGTCGCTGGCCAACACCATCTCCGACGACCACTCTTGCGGACCACCGGCCACCTGCCGTCGCCCCACCGGCGGCAGCAAGTGGTGGGTGGCGGCCGGAGGTGGTGGCATCCCTCCTTTGATTCATCCCATGATCATAGATCGTGACCGTTCGTTTTCAGATCGCCACATGTCAGCTCCCCAAATCGTCAGTTACCGATAGAGGAGACGATTATTAGTGGATAGGAGTCAAACCCCCTTGATCAAGGGTTCGAATAAGTGCTACAGTACATTCCCCAGGAAATTGCAGGTATATTTCCTACCTCTCAAGCTTGGCCACGGTGCACTCAGCTAATTAAGATGTCTGGTGGCTTACTCATTATTGATCTTGAACTCAATCTCAACTTTGATGGCTCGGTGGGCAGCAGGTGGTGGTGGTGCTCTTATTCTGATTCGTTTGGTCAGATCATTGTGCATAGATATTTACCATCTCATAGTCCATCAATTTTTATTGCTGAGCCCAAGGGCCACTTACATGGTCTTTTAATGTATCTTTAGTTGTTCCTTACTTTCCTACTATGGATTGAAGGTGACTCTGTTGGTGAATGCATGACACCAAAAGAATATGGACCACATGACACCATCTTATTAATCATTCAAACGAGCCGAGCCGAGCTAAGCTTTGATCTATTTGAGCTTGGCTTGTTTAATAAACGAGCGTACTCGAACGAGTTCTTACCGAGCTTGTTCATAAATTAAGCCAAATCATGGACTGTATGTATTTGGTCTATTCATGCCTTTTATGAACTTACTCACGAGAGGCTTGCTCACGATCCCTAAACGAAAACAAGCATGTTCACGAGCCCAACCGAGCCGAGCTTTAGTTTGTTTGAACTTGGCTTGTTTAGTAAAAGAGCCTAAACTCTAGGCTTGGGCTTGGATCAAATAGTAATCGAACAAGCTTGAATGAGTTTTTACCGAGCTTATTCACGAGCTACTCATGAACGACTTGGTTCATTTGCAATTCTATTGTGTTTATGGTCGACAGAGAGTAGATATGTATATCAAGTTAGATATTATCCTTGTGACATCGATGTCTCAGCTGAAAACTCCTACTGTTTCATACTTGGTGATGGAGACAGAGGAGAGACCGATGGCGTCAGACCAATGTACGATATGATACGCACTCCAATTTCTAGAACCATTGACCTCGCTTCCAATTTCTCAAAAGCACGAGATAGGATCAAAACATGGATATGACTGGAGTCGGCATCAGAAACCCATGTGTTTAAATGTAATATACTCTGGTTCAAACAAGCAAACTCACGCTAAACCTCTGAGCAAACACTAGTAGATTTTAAAGAAATTGCAAGCTATGTTCACTCACCTCCCATGGCTTTCAGTATTTATATATGAGGCATGATGGGTAGACCAACATACAAGTCCCTAAATGATGCAAAAACTGGAAATAATAACACCACAATATTTTTACAAGAAAATCCTTCTAAAAAAATACCTTGCCAGCAAGCCGGGAATGGTGAGAGCAATCCACTAATGCACAAAAGTCCAATTACAAGACTGGATACAAGAACCCGAGGGCCCTACTAGGAGGTTGCTGCCACACCTCGCCAAATACAGTCTTGTTCCTCAGCTCTTCACAAAGCCTCTTGCTTGGACGCCTTTCGTCCAATCCCAACACAAACGGTCTCTATGCTCACCCGCGACACCACGCGGACTCCCTTGATTCGCTAAAGCCGGGACACATGCAAAGCATTAGCTTGCTCAAGACCAGAACACACCCAAGAGTGAATTGACCCTACTATGGGCCTATCACTATATAAGAAACTTTTCACTGGTCTAAACCAACTCGATGAACCTCAAATGATGTTATATCGGTTCCCCCAAATACCTACTATTCACTCGAAGGATCCCTTGCTTTGCACCAAGCACCCACATATGAGATTTAGGGTTTAAATCAAAAAATTTAAACCGCAAAGGTAAGAGGAAAGGTTACCTACAAAAAGATCCGAAGGGAACATGACATGGCTTCAAGAGAATCCAATAAGCATCAATGCAAGCAAATTGATGAATCCTTTAGGAAATCCAAATCCCGAGAGAGGGATCAAGCCTCCGTCAACAACAAAGGGGAGATTAGAGAGAGGAATAACAAAGATCCATTAAAAACCCTCTCCTAACCTAATCTCTAAAACACTCTCTCAAAATCCCCAAATTTAGCAATTTAGAATAGGAGAGATGGCTCACAAAGAGCCCCTAAGTGCCCTTATATACCATAGATCAATCCCCATCAAACAGTAATTGTCGGATCGATGTTGAACCAAGGGTCGAAACAGGCTAACTTAACAATGAACCCTTGACTTCGGCGTAAGTTGTCCGAACGGTTGTTCGGACGGTTAAGCTGAATGGTCGTCCGAATGCCAGGCCCAATCATAGACTGGAATGGCTTAGACAGTCCGAACCAAGGTTCGGATAAACTCAAGTTCGTACGGACCAGCTTGGTCCATTCGAATTAAAGCTTACTCGTCCGAACGAAGGTTTCTGATAGTTTTATGACGCCTGTCTAAGTAATGGTTCAGACGGTTTTAATTAGAAACCTCGCAACACTTAGAGCGAATTTCTAAGTGTGGAGCCATGTAAGCCTAGCGTGCCACATGTGCACTAGGTGCACTGACGCTAGGCCTACTTAGTGAACTAATGGTGACCGCAAAAGTGTATCGACATGTGCGCATTTACTCTAGCAAGTCCAAGTAATGAAATGGCCACACTCGGGGAATCCAAACCAAAAATGTGAAACAACAAAACTTCTCGTTCAAAAAGCAAGAAACGAAAAAATGATATGAAAGAAAACACCTGATTCCGCAAACGCCAAAAAGCCAACAAACGACATTGAGAAAATCTTACACCCAAGGACTAGTGGAATCATACATTGGGTTATCGTGAATTGTGTCTGATATCTGAAAGACCCTGCATTGCACTGATATCAGAATGAGCTGTGTTGTATTGATCCAAAACACTAGGACATAAAATAACTTGACAAGAACAAAAATGTTTTGTGCTCACGAATTATGACAACAAGGGTTGTACGCTCTTGGCGCTAACAATCTCCCCCTTTGTTATAATTTTGAGTCAGAACTTTCATTCAACTCTCATGATGGTGAACTCAAGTTACATGTCTTTCCTCTTTACAGACCATACACCAATCGTGACTCGGTCCATACAACGGAGATGCAAAACCTAGACTCTAATAGATCTGAAAGAGAAATGAGTCTAATCCTATATCCTGCAAATTTGAAAAAGTTTATCAAACACCTTATCCCTCCATTTGTTGTAGAAATGAGTTAGTGCACTTTTTTCATAAAGCATATCAAATTGAAAGAACGAAGAAAATATCACTATTTGAAATTAGACCCAAGGGTAAAGTGTACACAGAATTATCAAAGGATCCTATAGAGTATGTCCCAAGGAATGCTAAGGAAAAGCTAGGTATTGGTTGATTTTCTAACAGATTTTCCTTTGGAAGATGTTAGGGATTTAGATATTGATTATGGTTCAGAAAGAATCGGATTCCGTGAAGAGGACAAAGCAGAATATGACCCCATCAATACAGGTGTACACAATGTTGAACCTATATATGATGTTATGTTGGAAAATCTTAGATCATATATGATGATGGAGCCATCAATAAGCATGTTAATGTATATAGATGGGTCGGTTTTACATGTACAGTCGGGTCGGGTTGTATGGCCATACATGTACATATTGTTAGAATTGGTGAGGTCTATAGCTCGTAAAAACCTATAGTTTAGCTATGTATGGTTGATAGTATAAGATTGCATCTAGGTATGTACCTTAGTACGTGTTCTGATTACAGAACAGAGAGCCATGGCTACATGGTAATCCTCTTGAGTGGGAGACTCAAGGGACTGGTCCCATGTAACCTAAATACGTTCGCAGCTCTGATTAGGGTTGGTCGCCCTATCAGGTTAAGCTGTTGGGATGACAGAGTGTGGGTGTCTCCACCACGGTCATTACCAGGCACAGTGTCTGTGGCCGAACGGAACCAACACGGTGCACAGATCGGTGAGCAGACACCGGTGCACTAAACCGTGTTTCTGCTTAGGGTAAAACGGTCCTAAATCCTAAGGAGCCATGTCTGGTGGACTAACCAGTTGTGTGGTGCTTTGGCGCACCAATGTGTGAGGATCCGGATGCAGTGATCCAAAACCACGGTGTACTGGGTTACCCGGCTGGCGTTGCATCAGCATGTCACTCCTGCAGGCTATCCACACCCCTAACGGGAGGTGCGTTTCTTGGTCTGACCTACGTCGTATTAAACCCTGGCCAGGTGGTCATCAGTTCGACTGGTGACGGATCCGGTTACTCGGCAGAGTTATCGGAGGTACGATGTACGTGGTCAACCTGGAAGGAACCGAGTCATATGAGCACTCGAGTCTGACGGTATTCTCCACCGCTCGAGTTGCGTCATGGCACCAGTGGAGGGACAGCGAGTTTACCATACTAAGCGGAGAGCAGGGGTATGTGGGAGAACATAGTAAGTCCGGGGGGATTGGAGTGCAGCATGCGTCGCACTCTGGGTGGCTACGTAGGTTAACTCGGACTCAGAGGATCGATGGTACACTCGGGTAGTGTGTCGATCGAGTCTGAGGTGGAAGCCATGAACCCTGGTCCCTGAAGGTTCCACCTTATCAACATTATGTACGGTTCTTATACCATCTCCTCGAAACACAGAACGTAGTTAGAGGAAGCGAGAAGTCCAAGCATACGCTCCGTGAGTGCTTCGCACTAGTGCACGGTAGATGCGTAGCTACGTGTGTGCACTAAGGGGAAACCCTGGGTTAGTGCAGAGACGCATGTAGCAATTCCTTGCCATAAGTGGACTTTGCCACATGGGTGCGATGCACCGGGACATGTTGCGAGTTGACTAGTTGACTTCACTAGGGGCACCCTACGGGAACCTCAGAGAATAGTGAAATCACTGGTGCACTTCACTTATGTGTGCCTTGCAAAGTCTCGTACACGAGGAACGGTCAACTAGTGGCATAAGGGCGTTTTGGTCATACCATGCGCCACTATGCACTAAGGGGGCCGGCCCTAAGTGTTGAGAGACTGGTCAAGGCAGGCCCCATTAGTTTCGGGAGGTTGTTGCCTCCGATGAAGGGGCCGATTATGAGGCGCAGAAAACGGGCTGGTTTTGACCGTTTTCGAAAACAAGGAAAGGATAGAGATAAAGAAGAGATATATAGGGATAAGGTTTGAATCTATCATCCTTATCCATACTGTCCTTATCCATATGGATAGGCCGGCTATATATATGAGAAGGAGAGAAAGGGTGCACAAAATTAGTAGCATGGGCAAGCCCTAGGGCCGGCCATGCAAGCCATGGGGAAACCGAAGCCCCTCTTCTCTCTTCGCATCTCCTCTCTCGTCTCTCTCTCCCTCGCTTGCGCCATTGGATGGTGACTCGTCTTCCTCGCATGGTGTTTCGTAGAAGGAGAAGGCTCGTCGTATGGAGGCACTCAGAGATCCATCGACGAGGTGCCGTGCATCGTGTGAGATCGGGTGAACTAGAAGGAGTCTCCCGCAACCTTTTGCTGTCCAGAATCTGCACAGAAAATCAACGTTGTTTCTGCGATTCCGGAAGCTACAGAAGTCCAAACGATGTGAAACTTGTTGGAAAAGTTGCGTATCGAAGTTGCCTACCTGCAGTCCAAATTTCAGCCCAATCGGAGTTCGGAGCAGAAAGTTATGGCCATCGCACCGAAGCTATGTCGAGCAGATCCGTAGCCCGTCTCCATCGACAAAGAAGAAATTTGTCGCGGTGAAAGATTCCGCACGCAGGTATGATCTCTAACAAGTAGATCTAACATAATTAGAACATGCATTCATGCTAGATTGTTCTTTTGCGTTAGATCGTCGTTAGGGGTTCGCGTAGTTGCCATGCTAGATTCATACACGCATATGTAGATCGTTTCGATAAAAATTTTGATATGTAACGCACACCGCCTACGGTCCTCGGACCTTCACTTTGCTTCTGCTGCGGGCATCTACCATGGATTTATTTCCAACAATTGGTATC
Organism: Chamaelirium japonicum; assembly: GCA_947650365.1. Lineage (NCBI taxonomy): Eukaryota > Viridiplantae > Streptophyta > Magnoliopsida > Liliales > Melanthiaceae > Chamaelirium > Chamaelirium japonicum. The sequence continues at coordinate 433,046 of CANTAL010000166.1, forward strand.
AGAGCCCGCTAGTGGTGTGCGTTTCATGTTTTTCATGAAACCGTCATGTGCGCGCATGAATAGTATGTGCCGCCATCGGGGTTCTACGAGTAGATCATGCATATTATATTTTTTGTATGTTCTATGAATCGTTCTTGCAGGGCGCCGCTTCTAAAATTATTCTGGATATGTGATTGCTTGCTACCGGGGGTCAGACCCCGTGTTAGCGATTTTGTCTGGATGTTTTTTCTTCTGTGTGTGGATAGATTTTAGAGCCATAGTCGGGCAAGAGGTGAAGATTTACCACCCTTGATTCCCAGGCTTTTGCTAGGTTTGTTTTCCTTTTCTTTCTAGGAAATTGTGTACGAGCGAGCACTTGCTCGAAGCGTACTAGATCTTTTTCGGTTACAGATTGAAGAGGAGGACTTACCGTGGAGATCCACCACTGGGAAGATGAGCGGAACCTTGGAGGACGATGGCGATCCGGCGAAGCGTACACGATGACGGCAAAGGGCATAAAGCGTCCGAAGATCATATACAGAGGCTTGCACCGGATCGAGGAGCCTTGTGAAGGAGACAGAGAGCCTGCGCTGTGCCAGTCAGGTTCAGGGGTCGGACCCTGAACTTGATTCAGTTGTGTGCTTATTTCTTTCAGTAGTTCTTTATATTTCTGTAGAGAACCCCGATGCGATAATTTGATTATCTGTGTCAGAGGGATGCCCTTTCCCCTCGGGTCCTAGCGACCTTATTAGGATTGGATTCCACTAGTGACGCCTATTATTTAATTGACCCTTGATGATAGCATGAATTCCTCACATTTGGTTATGCCCCCATTAGGTCAACACCCGATTAGTCGGGTGTGCCTATTTGGCAAGCATCGAAACCTAGAATGAGTTGGAATTTTACTATGACATCATTCGTCAAATTTATAAGCGAGGCGCCATGGTAGTGGAAGACCTTTCCTTTCAGTCTGACCTTAGGTTAGGCTCCAGGGCATTAGTGTGATAGCCAAGTTTGCGAAGCATCTATGTTCTTGGGATATGTAATGTGACCCTTGAGTGGAGAAATCCACTTGAGGCAGGGACTATGATATTCCGAGATCGATTAATGCTTCACGAAAGGCTTGAAACGCTAGTGGGAGCACGGTATGACCAGGGTCTAGTGTATAGGTTGTCGTGACCTTAGTATACACTCATACTTGCATTAAATAACCCTCAAATTTAATAAGGGATGCAAGAGAGGACTTTTAGAGATCCTCTGGCCTCCACGGCCAATCACTTCATGCTCGGGTGGGAGGGCATAACTCAACAACCCCCTCGGGTGAGAGCTGTGTTTTTCTATGCCAAGCTACTTAGTGATCTCCCTCGGGATATGGCAATTACGGCGCCAAGGGTTCAGGCTTTTACTCACCCTCGTGGGGGCCGTTAGAACTTCCGTTCCGTAATTGCCTAGGCTCGTGGTTAAGCATCCGAAGTACACGTGAGGTATTCGTTGCGAAGACAATGGTGATCACGTGGTACTGGCCAAAAGATAACCATGGTTCATCAAAGCCCTTAGTTGGCAGATTTGGATAGGGTCAAGGGAAAGACCCGTGTAAGCGGATGACCTGCACACTGCCCCCTCGGACAGGTGCAGCCTATTCCGAGATCTTACATACATGGTTAAATTAATCCATAGAGGTGTCTTCGCTGTGAGGGTAGCGCTGACATTTGGATATAATTAGCTTATTTTAAAAATCCATAAAATAAGTTTTCCTGCATTCATTTTCATTCAACCAAATAGTTCCCCTATCCGCTATCCCATAAGAGAACCAGTTATCGGGTCTCTAGCTACGTAGAGCGGAAGCGCTATCTTTAGCTTATGCTTAGGGTAGTAAACGTACATTGGCATCCAATCTAAATATCCCTGTACTAGACCTAACGGGTCCAGATATCACTAGGGCACTAACTAGGGCATATGACGACTAGCAAGAGTCTAAGGAGATGTGCAAGTGCTATGTTATAGCAGACTTGCGGACAACTCTTTAGAAGCGAGTCAGAGATATGCCGGGTCTTCTCTAATAAAGTTTTACTTGCATAAGATGTCTGCTAGGCGAAGTCGGTAGACTCATCGCTTATCTACCAAGATACTTGTCGATACCGAGATATCTGAGGGTATGTTTGTTCGGGAATACATACTTGAGTTCCAGATCGAACTAGATTCCAAAGACATAGTACCAGATGACGAGGTGGTGGAAGACGTCTGTCTTGCATCCTTGTCTGGAACCTCGAAGGCGTTGTCAGAGACTTTAGCTTTAACAAGCTAGAGATGACAAACGCAGAACTTCTAAGGAGATTTCTAAGAGACAAAGGATGGGATCAAGATTAAAGGCAAAGCCTTTAGTGCTTAACCTAGGTCTTCTTTAGAAGAACCTAAGGGAGTAACTTATAAGAGATCGAAAACTATTCTAGTGCAGAAACTAGTGTGGACTCCTAAGTCTGGTAACGCTAAGGACGGAAGTGTTTCCGCTTTGGCGAGTGTAGGGGGTATTTGAAGATTGAGTATGGCCTCAGGATGTTAGGATTTGAGTCGCTATCTAGTAGCAGTTCTTATGCTTCTTAGAATGTAGACTTCGGGTCTACAGAGATTCAAGGAAAGCAGAAGGCTACTTTATAGTGAAGTAATCCTAACATAGGTACTGATGTCATAAGCCGCTGTGGAAGCTGTTAGATATGATTGTCTTAGTTTTTCCGAAATACAGATTTTGTTTTTTAGAGATGTAGTTCTGTTTCTTCCTTAGTAAATGAAGTTTTTTAGTTTTAGATAGCACCGTAGGTGTGTATCCTAGACTAAATTGATAGCTTCATAGTTAGAGGAATAGATCAGAAAAATCTCTTTGTATTTAATCTGAATTCGGAAATAGATTTCATGACAGCTGCAGCGTCTAATTGAAATTCATCTAAATCCTTTGGAGAAGCTATCCCATTTGTGACCCCTCTGATTTAGATATTCTTCCTCAGATAAATTCAGAGGTAAAAGAAGGCTGAGTTTCTGTTCACAGAATCATCGGAGATCCTTCTAACATATGAGTATAATCTGGAAGGCAGAATAACTAAAAGGGCCATGAAGGTATGAGAGTTAGTTAATTTTGACGTCTATGGTTCCAAGAGCGTCCAGACGATAGGAGTCTCTTCGACTTATCGAGGAAACAAGAACCTATCGGATGGGTTCCATAGGATCCTGATGGAGCATGGGATTAGCTCCCAGTTAAATGCTCCAAGGATGACACGTCAGAATAAAGTCTCCGAGAGAAGGAATCGGACCCTGTTTGACATGGTCCGTAGTCTGATGAATATTGCCAAATGTACTACCCACCCTTTGGTGGGGTTGTACCTTAAAACAGTAGCTTATATCTGAAACTCTCTCTCATCTAGATCAGTGCCTCAGACCTATAGAGAGCTATGGTCTAAGCGAAAGCTGACACTATAGAGTCTCGAGATATAGGGTTGTCCTGCACTTGTGCAAAAGGACAAGAGGGATGAGATGGAGATGTAGTTCCAGGTATATTTGTTTGTAGGTTACCCTTAGGAGGCATAAGGTGGACTGTTCTATGATCTTGAGGTTTGGAAGGTAATCGTTTCTACGAATACCATCTACCTAGACCAGGATTATATTATAGACCATAAGTTTACCGGTAAGGTAGTTCTGGGTGAACTACTGGGTACTGGTAGAGAGTGCGCATCTGAAAACGTAGTGGGAGTAGATGATACAAGAAACTAGTATATCAGGTACTGTAGAAATAATTCACTTTTGTACCACCACCACTTCGTCGTTGTGGGACCATCAGAGCTCCTGAAAGATGCTATGGAGAAACTTTGATAGTTAATCCAGAGTTTCAGGAGGATGATCCCTAGAGCTACGAAGAAGTAGTGGGAGCTTCCTTTGTACCACCACCACCTCGTCATTGTGGGACTATCAGAGCTCCTGAAAGATACTATGGAGAAACTTTGATAGTTAATCCAGAGTTTCAGGAGGATGATCCCTAGAGCTACGAAGAAGTAGTGGGAGCTTTCTTTGTACCACCACCACCTCGTCGTTGTGGGACTATCAGAGCTCCTGAAAGATACTATGGAGAAACTTTGATAGTTAATCCAGAGTTTCAGGAGGATGATCCCTAGAGCTACGAAGAAGTAGTGGGAGCTTCCGACAGCTCTGACTGACAAAAGACCATGGAGGCAAATTTGCATCAATGTCCCTTGGAATAGTCTTGACACTTATAGCACTATCACCCTTCAGGGTGTAGAAGGTGCATTAGAAGAGCACCCGATTAAGACTTAAGTAGCTAGATTAGTTACCAAAGGAGAAGGGATTGACTATGTCAAAACCATCTCACTGGTAGCTATGCCTAAGTCTATAACGGATCCTCTTAATCCATCACAGCCCATTATAGTTGGGAGATCTGGTTGATGGATGTCAAGACAGTTATTCCCTAACGGGAATTTGGAAAGGACATATGGATGATATCGCCCCAGGCTTTGTGTCAGTAGGTCAGGAACATATATGATGTAAGTTGCAAAGGTCCATTTATGGACTTATGCAAGCATCCAAGTTGGAATATATATTTTGATCAAGGAAATCTGCTCATACGGATTTGATCAGAATGATGATAAACCAAGTGGGTACAAGAAAGGTGAAAAAGCTACAAGGGTGTACGTAGTACTTTACGTTAACGATATCCTACTGATTGAAAATGACGTAAGAATATTGTTTACGGTAAAGGTTTGTAGTCATCACAATTCGATGTGAAAGACCCTAGTGAGGCGAGTTATGCTCTGGGAATCAAGGTAACTCTAGATAACCAGAGCAAGATTCTCTTACTGTCACAGGCTACGCATGAAGATAAGATTCTAGCCAGATTCGTTTTACGAGGCTAGATATCTATTGTGTAGCAGGAAGGTGGGTCGGTTTCAGTCGAACCCGGGTCCAGATCTTTGGACCGATGTGAAGGGTATACTCAGAAATCCTCGTTAAGTAAGGATTGTGAGTTAGCTTGCACTTCACAGGTCCTGATATCGATTGGACACACAGGATCTAACTTTAGTGTCAGATGTGTGTTCCAGAGAATCGATTTCAAGGATTATTTTTATCTTGGGATTAGAAGCGGTAGTTGGTAGAGTGTGAAGCAAGAGTGAATCACAGACTCTACCACAGAGGCTTAGCACGTTGTTGCGTGCTAGGTAATATATCAGGTGGTAAGGCTTAGGAAGTTCTTAGAGAACTTGGGACGCGTACCAGAAGCTCAGTTATCTGTTGTTGCAATAGAAGAGCGGTAAGCAAGGTCCAAGGAGACTAGGCACCACCGTGAGGGGAAACCCATCAAGTACAAATTTCACTTGATCTGACAGTTATAGGAGGAAATGCAAGTAGCGGTACTGAGGTGGAATCTACAGACAATGTTGCCAATTCCATTAGGGAATTCCAGCAAAGGCTTTTGGGTAGCATGTAGAAGCTACAGAGCTCAACACCGTTATTCCTCGTTAGACCTAGTGGGAGATTGTTAGAATTGGTGAGGTCTATAGCTCGTAAAAACCTATAGTTTAGCTATGTATGGTTGATAGTATAAGATTGCATCTAGGTATGTACCTTAGTACGTGTTTTGATTACAGAACAGAGAGCCATGGCTACATGGTAATCCTCTTGAGTGGGAGACTCAAGGGACTGGTCCCATGTAACCTAAATACGTTCGCAGCTCTGATTAGGGTTGGTCGCCCTATCAGGTTAAGCTGTTGGGATGACAGAGCGTGGGTGTCTCCACCACGGTCATTACCAGGCACAGTGTCTGTGGCCGAACGGAACCAACACGGTGCACAGATCGGTGAGCAGACACCGGTGCACTAAACCGTGTTTCTGCTTAGGGTAAAACGGTCCTAAATCCTGAGGAGCCATGTCTGGTGGACTAACCAGTTGTGTGGTGCTTTGGCGCACCAATGTGTGAGGATCCGGATGCAGTGATCCAAAACCACGGTGTACTGGGTTACCCGGCTGGCGTTGCATCAGCATGTCACTCCTGCAGGCTATCCACACCCCTAACGGGAGGTGCGTTCCTTGGTCTGACCTACGTCGTATTAAACCCTGGCCAGGTGGTCATCAGTTCGACTGGTGACGGATCCGGTTACTCGGTAGAGTTATCGGAGGTACGATGTACGTGGTCAACCTGGAAGGAACCGAGTCATATGAGCACTCGAGTCTGACGGTATTCTCCACCGCTCGAGTTGCGTCATGGCACCAGTGGAGGGACAGCGAGTTTACCATACTAAGCGGAGAGCAGGGGTATGTGGGAGAACATAGTAAGTCCGGGGGGATTGGAGTGCAGCCTGCGTCGCACTCTGGGTGGCTACGTAGGTTAACTCGGACTCAGAGGATCGATGGTACACTCGGGTAGTGTGTCGATCGAGTCTGAGTTGGAAGCCATGAACTCTGGTCCCTGAAGGTTCCACCTTATCAACATTATGTACGGTTCTTATACCATCTCCTCGAAACACAGAACGTAGTTAGAGGAAGCGAGAAGTCCAAGCATACACTCCGTGAGTGCTTCGCACTAGTGCACGGTAGGTGCGTAGCTACGTGTGTGCACTAAGGAGAAACCCTAGGTTAGTGCAGAGACGCATGTAGCAATTCCTTGCCATAAGTGGACTTTGCCACATGGGTGCGATGCACCGGGACATGTTGCGAGTTGACTAGTTGACTTCACTAGGGGCACCCTACGGGAACCTCAGAGAATAGTGAAATCACTGGTGCACTTCACTTATGTGTGCCTTGCAAAGTCTCGTACACGAGGAACGGTCAACTAGTGGCATAAGGGCGTTTTGGTCATACCATGCGCCACTATGCACTAAGGGGGCCGGCCCTAAGTGTTGAGAGACTGGTCAAGGCCGGCCCCATTAGTTTCGGGAGGTTGTTGCCTCCGATGAAGGGGCCGGTTATGAGGCGCAGAAAACGGGCTGGTTTTGACCGTTTTCGAAAACAAGGAAATGATAGAGATAAAGAAGAGATATATAGGGATAAGGTTTGAATCTATCATCCTTATCCATACTGTCCTTATCCATATGGATAGGCCGGCTATATATATGAGAAGGAGAGAGAGGGTGCACAAAATTAGTAGCATGGGCAAGCCCTAGGGCCGGCCATGCAAGCCATGGGGAAACCGAAGCCCCTCTTCTCTCTTCGCATCTCCTCTCTCGTCTCTCTCTCCCTCGCTTGCGCCATTGGATGGCGACTCGTCTTCCTCGCATGGTGTTTCGTAGAAGGATAAGGCTCGTCGTATGGAGGCACTCAGAGATCCATCGACGAGGTGCCGTGCATCGTGTGAGATCGGGTGAACTAGAAGGAGTCTCCCGCAACCTTTTGCTGTCCAGAATCTGCACAGAAAATCAATATTGTTTCTGCGATTTCGGAAGCTATAGAAGTCCAAACGATGTGAAACTTGTTGGAAAAGTTGCGTCTCGAAGTTGCCTACCTGCAGTCCAAATTTCAGCCCAATCGGAGTTCGGAGCAGAAAGTTATGGCCGTCGCACCGAAGCTATGTCGAGCAGATCCGTAGCCCGTCTCCATCGACAAAGAAGAAATTTGTCGCGGTGAAAGATTCCGCACGCAGGTATGATCTCTAACAAGTAGATCTAACATAATTAGAACATGCATTCATGCTAGATTGTTCTTTTGCGTTAGATCGTCGTTAGGGGTTCGCGTAGTTGCCATGCTAGATTCATACACGCATATGTAGATCGTTTCGATGAAAATTTTGATATGTAACGCACACCGCCTACGGTCCTCGGACCTTCACTTTGCTTCCGCTGCGGGCCTCTACCATGGATTTATTTCCAACACATATATATGGGCTTGAGTCCCTCAATAGAGAGCACTGCATTCCTCTCCAAACCCTAGCCGTCATCTCCTAACATGGTATCAGAGCTCTAGGGTTTCTCGCGCGACAGCAGCACCTCCGGCCTCTCCTCCACTCCGGCAGTACCTCCGGCCTCTTTCTCTGCTCCGGCAGCCCACCCGACACCTCCCAGCCCCCCCCCCCCGCCCCTCCTTCCTCTGCCCCGACAGCCCAGCCGGCACCACCCGCACCCTCCCCAGCACACCCCGCCCTCCTTCCTCTGCCTCGGCAGCCCCCTCCGCCCCCCTCCGGCCTCTTCATCTGCTCCGGCAGCCCACCCGACACCTCCCAGCCCCCCCCGCCCCCCTTCCTCTGCCCAGACAGCCCACTCGACCCCACCCGATACCTCCCCAGCACCCCCCGCCTCCTTCCTCTGCCCCGGCAGCCCCCTCCGCCCCCCTCCGGCCTCTTCCTCTGCTCCGGCAGCCCACCCGACACCTCCCAGCCCGCCCGCCCCCATTCCTCTGCCCCGACAGCCCACCCGACCCTACCCGACACCTCCCAGCCCCCCCCGCCCCTTCCTCTGCCCCGACAGCCCACCCGACCCCACCCGATACCTCCCCAGCACCCCCCGGCCTCTTCCTCCACCCCCCTGACCCTCTCACCCCTTCCCTCAGCACCCCCGGCCCCTCTGTTGAGCCTTCTCCATGGCTTCTCCTACCGTACCGTCCGTCGTTGCGATCTCTCCACTGCTAAAGGCGGTCGCCTTTCAGTTGTCATCGGCCAGCGACTGGCCTGATTGGTCCCTCACCGTCGAGGCCGCGCTCTCCAGTCGTGATCTGTGGGGTCACATCACCGGCGATGATCCTCCTCCCACTGACTACTCCGGTTCCTCCTCTGTCACCAGCAGTGCCGCGTCCTCTGCTGCGACTGCTATCACAGCAACCACGGTTGCTGCTCTTACGTGGCACCGCCACGATCAGGCCATCCGGGCGTATCTTCTGGACTCTGTTGCTCATCCGCTCCTTGCTCCCACCGGCCACATGAAGTGCGAATGCCCTACACGTCCTCCACGTAACCCTCGCTGGGGTCCGGATGAGAGAGCCCCACGCTGGGCTTCGACTTCCCGTGACGATCGATGCGGCGGTCGAGGTGGACGGAGCCGTGGACGTGGTTCGTTTTCCTTCTGCCACTTTGGTGGTACAGCGGCTACTGTAGAGGCCTCGACGCTCCCTACTGCTACTACAACACCTTCTCAGCCTGAGCCGGACCGTCTTCAGCGCCTCGAGGAGCTCCTTCTTCGCCACCTAGCCTCCACCGGCTCCGCGACTGCACACGGCTTGTCTGCCACCTCTGGTACTACTACTCCATGGATCTTCGATTCGGGTGCCTCCTGTCACCTTACCTTTGACTCCACTGTCCTCACGGACTGTTCTCCCACTACCACCCACCAGGAGGTTTGCACTGCGGATGGGACTCTCATCCCTATTCCGTAATGTGGCTCCATCACTACCACCTCTGACCCTTCTGGTCGCCTGACCCTACCCCATGTCCATCATGCCCCCCCGTCTTAATATTAATCTGATCCCTATCAGTTCTCTTTGCGACTCTGGCCTGACTGTCACCTTCACCCCTTCTGTTTGTGTTGTGCAGGATTCACGGACGGGTCAGAGGATTGGGCTGGGCCGTAGGGCAAGAGGACTTTACTAGTTGGACCATCTACATGTGTCTTCCGTTCTTGTTGTATCTGTCATGTTTGTCACCTTTGATTCCGACCTGTGGCACAGAAGGTTAGGTCATATATCGAGTAATCGACTCAAAAGCGTATTCCGTTCGGGCGCTTTGGGTCGAGCGTCTTTCTCCCTCCTCTCTGTTTGTACGGGTTGTAGACTGGCAAAGCATCTAGCTCTTCCATTCTCTGCTAGTGCTTCCCAGTCTGATGCTTTATTTGATTTAGTCCATTCGGACATTTGGGGTCCTGCTCCTGTTGCATCTCTATCGGGTTACATGTATTATGTGTGCTTTATTAATGACTATTCTAGGTGCACCTGGGTTTATCTCATGCGTTATCGATCTGAAGTACCTCACATCTTTAGGAGATTCACCACTATGATACACACTCAGTTTGGTCGGCGCATCAAGACCTTTCGGTCTGATTGTGCCAAGGAGTATCTCTCCTCTGAGATGAGTGAGATTCTTCAGTCTCACGACACTCTTCACCAGCAGTCCTATCCCCACACCCATAAGCAGAACGGCATTGCCGAACGCAAGCATCGTCATGTCCTTGAGACTGCATGAGCATTGCTTGTCTTTGCGTCTGTTCCTCACTCCTATTGGGCTGAAGCTGTCATGACGGCTGTCCACCTCATCAATATCACTCCGTCGTCTGCTCTGTCCGGTGCCACCCAATATGAGCGCCTTCACTCCAGCCCTCCTGACTACTCTCTGCTTCGCACGTTTGGCTGTACGTGCTTCGTTCTTCTTCCTCCCCATGAGCGCACCAAACTCTCTACGAGGTCTGTTAGGTGTGTTCACTTGGGGCTCAGTCGGGAGCACAAGGGGTATCGGTGCTACGATCCCTTGGCTCGCCGGATTCGTGTCTCCCGTCACGTTTCCTTTGTTGAGGATGTCCCGTACTTTTCACCTGAGTCTCGGGATCTTTCCTTGCCTCCTGCGTCACCCTCCTCGCCTTTCTCACATCTCCACATCCCTGTTCTACCCCTGGTTTCTGTTGTCCCATCCACGCCTACTCCTTATCCATCTTCCCCGCCACCTCCACCACCACCATCACTACCACCACCACCTCCTCCATCTTCCTCGATACCTCTACCACCACCTATTACTCGTGTATATGTTCGTCGGTCTGCAGCTTCTCCTCCAGAGTCGGCTCCCACTGTTACTCCCTCGCCTGATGCTGCTGCCCCCTCCTCCCCGGTCGTGGATCCTGCTCCTGTTCGGCGCTACCCAGCGCGCGAACATCACCCTCCTGACAGATATGACTACTCTCCTGACAGGTTCGGCTACTCTGCCTTTTCCTCTGACTCTCCTGACTCCTCTGGCTACTCTGCCAGTGCCTCATATTCACCATCTTTTTAGGCTTTTCTTACTGCTATACACACCCATCGGGAGCCCCAATCGTACCGTGAGGCAGCTTTACATCCAGAATGGTGGCAAGCTATGTCAGTTGAGCTTGAGGCTTTTCAGTGGACCCAGACATGGGATTTGGTGCCTTGTCCCTCTAGGGTGGTGCCTGTTAGCTGCAAGTGGATATTCAAGGTCAAGACTCGACCTGACGGATCCATTGAGCGGCACAAGGCTCGCCTCGTTGCTCGTGGCTTCTCCCAGGAGTATGGGATTGATTACGAGGAGACGTTTGCTCCAGTTGCTCGGATGACTACTGTGCGCACCCTCTTAGCTGTGGCAGCTGCTCGAGGGTGGCCTCTCCATCAGATGGATGTCACCAATGCGTTCCTCCACGGTGATCTCTCCGAGGAAGTCTACATGGCTCCTCCTCCGGGCATTTCAGTTCCTCCAGGGCACGTGTGTCGTTTGCGCCGAGCCATCTATGGGCTCAAGCAGGCCCTCCGTGCCTGGTTTGAGCGATTTCACAGTGCAGTCCTGGCTACCGGGTTTGTTGAGCGTCACTCCGACTATGCCTTGTTCACTCACTCCTCCAGTCAGGGCATTCCAGTTCTTCTCCTTTATGTGGATGATATGATCATCACTGGGGATGACAGTGCCATCATCGCATCTCTCCAGTGGCACCTCTAGAGTCAGTTTGAGATGAAAGATCTGGGCTCTCTTCGCTACTTTTTGGGCCTTGAGATTGCTCGATCAGCTCGTGGTCTGTTGGTCTCCCAGCAGAAGTACATCTCCGACATCCTTGCTGATGCTGCTATTACTGACACTCGCACTGCTGATACACCCATGGAGCTCAATTTGAAGCTTCTAGCTACCGATGGTGAGCCGCTCCAGGATGTCTCCCGCTACCAGAGGCTGGTTGGGATGCTCGTCTATCTCACTATGACCCGGCCAGACATTGCCCATGCTGTTGGCATTGTTAGTCAGTTTATTCAGGCTCCACGTTCAGTTCACTATGCAGTTGTTCTTCGGATTATCCGCTACCTCCGGGGTACCATCACCCGTTCACTACTGTTTCCCTTCACCTCTCCGTTGGTGCTGCGTCCCTACTCCGATGCAGATTGGGCAGGAGATGCAGCCACTCGCCGCTCTACTACAGGTTACTGTGTGTTTCTGGGTGATTCACTGATTTCGTGGCGCAGCAAGAAGCAGGAGTCTGTTGCTCGCTCCAGCACCGAAGCCGAATACAGGGCTATGGCTTCCACCACTGCCGAGATTGTCTGGCTTCGCCACCTTCTGCTCGACTTGGGAGTTGTGATATCCGGGCCCACCCCTCTCTTCTGTGACAACCGGAGTGCTATTCAGATTGCTAGTAACTCGGTCTTCTATGAGCGAACAAAACATATTGAAGTTGACTGTCATTATGTTCGCCAGGAGTTTCTTGACCACACCATCTCCCTGCCATACATTTCATCATCGGAGCAGACTGCTGATTTTCTGACGAAGCCCCTTACGACTGCTCGCTTCCGGCATTTTATTGGCAAACTCTCGGTTCATGATCCACCGTGAGTTTGAGGGGGAGTGTTAATGTATATAGATGGGTCGGTTTTACATGTATAGTCGGGTCGGGTTGTATGGTCATACATGTACATATATATGGGCTTGAGTCCCTAAATAGAGAGCACTGCATTCCTCTCCAAACCCTAGCCGTCATCTTCTAACAAAGCATTTAGCAGTAATTCGAATCACCTTGAGAGACCTAATGAGGATAATGATAGAGGAAGTTGTGAAGCTGAAGTTTTTCAGAAGTGACCAACAATGTGGCCAAATGTTAAGCTTTGTTGGCACCTAACACCTGCTTAATATATCCTCTGTGGACCTCCTCTTACGACCCGGGTTTTGGGGTGTGAGGGTACCTAACATGGTATCAGAGCTAGGTCCCACCCCATACCCACTCTATGTGGTCCCGTCGCATCCTCTTTGTACCTCCGATCGAGATCTTCTTCCTCCCTCTGATCAAGAGGCGCTCTGCGTGCTGGTGGATGTTAAGAATAGTCCCACATCGGTAAAAGGGTGGGAGTTCCACGTCTTTATATATTGTTGCCCCCTCACTTTCATCACCGATTTTGAGGGGGCATGAGAACCGTGACATATGAGAATCGAAAGGGCAATGGAGGTACATAACCTATTGATATTCCGTGATTCACATATTATAGTGAATCAAACCATACTGGGTCACCCAATAACGCGCCTTTAGTCCCAGACTCCCGGGTTTCCGGTGCCAGCTAGTGGACTACATTGTTACTTGCTCTCGGAACCCATTGCACTGTCACCTCTTGTAGTTGGTCCTAGGCCCGCAAACACGACATAAGTAATGGGGAGATATCTGGTGTACTCCCACGGCCGATTACCAAAGCATCCCTTGTCCGAGTAGCATCAGTGAGGATAAGCACGTTGCGGCATCCTCTCATTAATAATTCTTCCATGGCTCAGTAGTTAAGACCATGGCTGAGGTTGAAGAGGTTGGAATCACCCACTTCAGAAGGGATGAGAATACGAGAGCTGATGCGCTGGCTAAATTGGCTTCGACTACTTGTGGACCTGATGGTGGAGTTCTGCTGCATATGTTTCGACAAACTTAGTATTCATAAGGTGGAAACCCTCGTTGATGCTCTATGCAGAATATATCGGTTGAGATTTTTATTTTTGGGTTTTTTACAAACCAACCCCTGCAATCTTCTCTATTTATATACAAACCCTTATAGAAGTGATATTTACATATTAACCCGTCTAATTATTTAAATATTACATATTAACCCCTGTAGTTGGCTGACATCCAAAACAAGAGAATATTTTTTGATTTCATTCTTAATAATTTACCTAAACTCTGTAAATACCCCTCCAATGTGAGAATTATTCCGATTAGATCCAAGTTATAATCGGGTTATGCCTGTGCTTGTTTTCGATTACGTTCATGTTCAATAACGATATGTCAATTTATGTAATTAAAACTATAGGTAAATCGGTTATTTCCCCTTTAGATTAAAAAAATAACAGTGATTGAAGGAATATTTCAGAAATATTCCTTCATTTGGGATACCAACTAACTGCAGGGGTTAATATGTAAATATTGGATGCTATAAGGAGTTTATATGTAAATATTGACTTTACAGGGTTTATAAGTAAATGGAGAAGATTATAAGGGTCGATTTGTAAAAATCCCTTTATTTTTTTTGGGGGGACTTACTGTTAGGGGTGTGCAGGATCCAAACCAAACCGACCTAACCGACCGAACCAAACCAAACCGACCGAATTTGATCGGTTTCGACACACTCAACGGATCGGATTGGATCAGGATTTCTCAAAACCGATATGATTGGATCGATTATCGGATTTATCAATTAAAAACCGAACTAAACCGAACCGAACCGAACCGGACTCCGGTTTATAATTTACTAATTTAGTGGTAACTATTGTAAACTTTTGTTTAATTGTTAAAACTGTACTTTGTAGTTTTTAATATTTAATGGATATGAATATTGTGGACATAATGGTATTGTTGTTGATAACTTGGTATTTTGGTAAGTAATGTAGTATCATTTTATAATTTTTGAAATAATCATTTTAAAGTTAAAACTACGTCCAAATTAAAAAAAAAAAAAAACTAGTAAGCATATGGGCCAAAGCCCAAACCGACCATCCAATCCAATCCAAACCGACTTTAATTGGATTGGATTGGATTGGATTCCAGTCTCAATTGGTTTGGATCGGATTGCAAATTCTCAAAACCGACCTAGGTTGGATCGGTTTGGGTTTTGCCTAAATAGGTCGGTTTCGAACCGATGCATACCCCTACTTACTGTTAGGTCGCTAGTAAGACATTAGTTTGGTGAAAATGACAGACAACAAGATGCTTTTGCATCAAGTCCCTCCCCTAAAGATGCAACGATAGCAAGTCCCTCCGTTGACTCTTTCATCCCTTTAAATTACAAAATCGCCCTTCTATTATTCATCCAACCAACCAACCCTAAACCTAACCTAATCTATACCCCAAACAGTCAGCCTTAACCCTAATTCTATACCCCTAACAGTCACTTAACAGTGAGTCCTAACCATAAACCTAACTAAAATTACTGTACTAGTTCATAATCACTGTAGCAGTATGAAATAATATAGTATATTAGAATCATTGTAGCAATATGGAATACAAAAATTGCTACAGTGATTTGTGGCAACATGTAACATTCGCCCCCAACACACAAGATATTGTCCGCTTTGCCCGAGCCCGCACGAGAACTTTCCAGGGAGGTCACCCATCCTAGTACTACTCTCGCCCGAGCACGCTTAACTACGGAGTTCTTATGAAATCCGTAACAACGCATGGTTTTAAAACGCGTCTTCTATGTTTGGGAGGGAAAATTATATAAGTAGCTCATGATCTCCTTCTCTCCAGGCGATGTGGGGCTAACTCATGGCCTTGTACACCTCACCTCACCTCATCCATCTTGGCATCCCAGCCTCAGGAGTCTTATCTCTTGGCTATTGGCTATTGGATCTTGGTTATCACAATCCACCCCCCTTAGGGCTACACGTCGTCGTGTAGGGTTAGACCCCCCCATCCCGAGGAGCACCGGCTATGATACCATTTTTGTAACATCCGCCCCAAACACACAAGATATTGTTCGCTTTGCCCATGCCCGCACGAGAACTTCCCAGGGAGGTCACCCATCCTAGTACTACTCTCGCCCGAGCACGCTTAACTACGAAGTTCTTACGAAATCCGTAGCAGCGCACGGTTTTAAAACGTGTCTTCTATGTTTGGGAGGAGAAATTATATAAGTAGCTCAGGATCTCCTTCTCTCCAAGCGATGTGGGGCTAACTCATGGCCTTGTACACCTCACCTCACCTCATCCATTTTGGCATCCCAGTCTCAGGAGTTTTGGCTCTTGGCTATTGACTATTGGATCTTGGTCGTCACAATCTACCCCCCTTAAGGCTACACGTCCTCGTGTAGGGTTAGACCCCCCATCCCTAGGAGAACCGGCTCTGATACCAAATGTAACGCCCCGTATTTCGAATCAACTTAATTTAATAAGATAATCCAAAACACAGGGTGTTAGGGTGATTTTTTTTTAAAAATATATATAATTACAAAGACTATAGAGAGAAATAAACTAAGAAAAAGATAAACCATATTATTAAACCAAATAACAGAAAGTTCATAAAGTTCATGATATCAGAGCATCTGAACAAGTCTAACTATAAGACAAAAAGAGACACAGAACTGTAGGAAGAAAACTCTCTACTCAGAGCGCACAGCAACGAAGCTACTCGACCAACGAAACGCCATAAAGTCTATTCCCGGAGAGTACCTGCGCCTCAAATACCACGGAGGCGTCAAAAATGGTGACAAGACTGACTAGTATCTTGTATAAGAAGGTACTAATGATTCTATGAAAAGATATATTTTAACTTAACGAAGTAATAATGATCAAAACGATAAACAAAACCAACATAACAAGTGGATGATTCAAAATATAGCTCTACAATAATAAACAGTGCTAAAACCATATTAATTTTAATTTACTTTTTTTATTTTAAAATTCTGTGGACCTGTCGGTGTTGTTCCTCTAACGAAGAGGCGAGGAACCCGCCAACCAATATACCGGGTAAAGGGGGAAAAGCCACACAATACAGAGTTACAGAGTACAGATCCCTATTTGACCAAATTAGGTTTCCCGTCTTTCACAGAGGAGCTTTCATTGCCCATCTTGCTATTTCCTTCCACCATTCTTTCCTTCCACAGAATCACTGCACATACCCTAAGGTATGCTGGAACGTCTCTCGCTTCGGGAGAACATAATGTGAACCCCAGGATATTGATCAGCCTCTTGTTGTGTTTAGATTAGGTTTCAAAATTATTAAGTGATTTAATATGCACATCAGGGGGTTGTCAACACCCTTAGCTACCCACTATGTGAGGGACCACAATTCCCCACAGCGTTAGCCTATAATGTTTTACACCAACCCACTTGGGTTGAAAATTTACAAAGAACTAAAACAAGATAACATTGATCTATTTAACAAAGCCAAAAACCATTTTTTCTACCAAGATCCTGACAAGAGCAACATATAAACAAATGCTAGAATAGTAAAAGATTTCCAATTAGAATAATCTGTCGAAACTCGAGAGCAAACCATGCATATTTATTTGTTTACTTATCCTTATCATATCTAATGGTATAGCATATGTAATTCCACAATAAAACCCAAAAATTTAAAATATTATAAGACCACATCTTGTCACCTGGTATGAGGATCAATCCCACCACGGTGCTAGATTAGGGTTGATGGCTCCCGGCTTGTGAATCCGAACTGATTCCTAATACATAGATGACACCAAAAAAATTCCTAATTTTAGATTTATAAAATAATTTAAATAAAAAATAAAATTAAATAGAGGGATTTCTAGAGAGAGAAAAATCTAGAGAGAAACTTAGAGATAGAGAGAGAAAATACAAAATTTTGGAGAAAAGGAGGTGCAGAATTTTAGAGAGAATGAGTGGGGTAAGAAAGATAAAAGAGAGAGAGAAAAGAGGGAAAGATGGAGAAGGAGAGGGGAGGGCTCTGCTCCCACTCGAGGAAGAGGCATGGGGTGCTGCACCTTGTTGCATGGCCGCTCCACAACAAGTACCAATGTAAAGGAGGCCCGTAGGGTATTAAAGAGGACGTCTATAGAATAGGGTTTTGCAACCCTAAATATTTTCAAATCCCGCACGTGATGTAAACGGTTATGCCAACTATGCACCAGGGCCTGTTGTGGGAATTAACAAATGAGAGTTGACTGGGTCTAGAGTTGGCATCAAATAAAGTAGAGGGATATAATGGAAACAGTTTAAAACAGGAACACAAACAAGGATAGTGGATAACAAGGGAAACCTATAATGTCGTGACTGATATGGGCAAGAGAGGATTTGGGTTTGGTTTTAAGTGGAAACAACATAATCTTCAAATTTCAATCTACAGTAAATCTCTAAACAAGTCATAACCCCAAGTGGGAATTGAGGTCCAACTTAAAACCACTAAACATCAACCCCAAAGTAAAACAAAATAGTTAAAGCATCAACAACCCTCTACACAAAACCATGGGTTTGGGTTCGAACTAACAACTCTGGTTCGGCCAAGTACAAGCTAAACAAGCTAACATAGTCAGATTCGGGTCCGCAAATATGCATCAACACACTAGTCATAACAAATATTTATAATTTATTCATCTTAACTCCGAAAATTTCGCAAAAATACTCGTTGGAAAGCTTACTAGGAGACACATGCAATAACGATAATTTTAACCTATTTTAAAGATGGGTAGAACTGCAGTTTATAGAAAATGACCAAAATGTTCTTCAACGGATGGTGCGATAACTAACAAACCAAATCTCGCTACAACACGTGTGAGTAGCTCGAGTTAGATCTCCGAAAATAAAACTCAGAAAACTAAAACATACGATTACGATGCTTGTCCATTAGATTTAAAAAATCAAAGCTTTCGATAAAAACCGACGAATACTTGTATATGGCTAAAAGGGTAGTTTACTAATGTAAATCATTAAATAAAATACTCAAAATTTTGGGTTGTTACATTCTACCCCCCTAAAAAGAATTTTGACGCTGACATTCACGTACCTGGTATGACAGAGAACAACTCTGGATATTGAGCCCGCATCTCAGACTCCAACTCCCATGTGGCTTCATCCTCCCGATGATGTTGCCATAACACCTTAACCATAGGAATGGTTTTAGTGCGTAAAACTTTATCTTCGAAGCCCAAGATATGAATAGGTCGCACTTCAAAAGACGCATCCTCCCGAATCTGAATGTCGCGCCACTCTAAGACATGGGAAGGATCCGGCTCGTATTTCCGGAGTATAGAAATATGGAAAACATTATGAACACTAGAAAGCTGTGGAGGCAAGGCCAGTCGATATGCCACTTCTCCTACCCTCTCTAAAATCTCAAAAGGTCCAACATATCTGGGAGACAACTTTCTATGCTTTCCGAAACGAAAGATACCCTTCTGTGGTGATACTCACAGAAAGACCTGATCACCAATCAAAAGCTCCAGAGGACGCCTATGGATGTTTGCATAATTCTTCTGTCTACTTTGAGCTGCCTTCAACCGCTCCCGAATAATCTGAATCTTGTCAGAAGTCTCCTTAACAATCTCTGGCCCTATCAAAGTCTTCTCGCCAACCTCCGCCCAACAAGAAGGAGAACGACATGGTCGCCCATATAGAGCTTCATATGGGGCCATACCGATACTCGCCTGAAAACTGTTGTTGTAAGCAAATTCCACTAATGGAAGATGCTCTACCCAGCTACCCTTGAAATCTAGGGCGCATGCCCTAAGCATGTCCTCAAGTATCTGAATCACTCTCTCCGACTGTCCGTTTGTCTGGGGATGAAACGCAGTACTGAAAGACAACTTTGTTCCCAAGGCACTCTGCAAACTCTCCCACAACTTTGAAGTGAACCTCGGATCACGATCAGAAATTATATAAGTAGCTCATGATCTCCTTCTCTCCAGACGATGTGGGGCTAACTCATGGCCTTGTACACCTCACCTCACCTCACCTCATCCATATTGGCATCCCTGCCTCAGGAGTCTTGGCTCTTGGCTATTGGCCTATTGGATCTTGGTCGTTACACAACATCTGGATTCCATATAATTTTTTTGTACATCCATATGTAGGAGTAAAACGGATAGTGAAATTAAAGCTTTTGCGAAGGGACTATTCACTAAATTGAAAGATGATCAGTCCTTTAGCTAAAACTGATCTCTTGTCAGAGACCTAAGCCACCCTACCTCTTTTTTTTTCCCTTCTATTTTGGCATATTTGAAAGATGAAACCCTACCTTCAGATAAGCTTGATGTTAGAAAAGTAAAATTTTGAGCTTCATACTATACAATAGTTGATGATATTTTGTACAGAAAGACTACAAATAACACATTACTAAGATGTTTGCATGTTGAAGAGACTCAAGAAGTGAAAGGAGATGTTCAGGAAGTCTACCGGTTAGTGCCACTTTGGTAAAGGGAGGATATATCGTCCGTTTTATATACCCTCTGTGGACCTTTTCTTACGACCCGGGTTTTGGGGTGTGAGGTATCTAACATGGTATCAGAACTGGGTTCACCGTCTCCCTCCGGGTGCGACCCCTTTCGATTGTGTCTCGCTCCGCGTGCTCCGCTTAAATGGGGTATTGAGGAAGTCCACCGGTTAATCCCACATCGGTAAAGGGGGCCCCTATCGCCCGCTTTATATATCCTCTGTGGACCTCTTCTTACGACCCGGGTTTTGGGGTGTGAGGTAGCTAACAAGAGAAATCCACAGGGGGTCATGTGGGAACCATTCAGGTGCCAGATCTTCGGAGAAAAGGATAATAACACAAGGATATTATTGGCCTACCATATGCAAAGACACTAACGAATTTGTGAGAAAGTAAGATGACTGCCAAAGACTTGGGTCTCGCATTCATCAGCCTCCTTGCAGATTGAACTCTATATATAGCCCTTGCCCATTTGCTCAGTTTCATCATAAGAGAAAACTAATAAGACCTTATTGAATATCTTAAAAAAAAAGAAAAGAGTATGTGGGAGATAGATGGGTAGATGAATTATCATTTGTGCTATGGGCTTGTATAACTACTAGAAGAGAACCTATTAGAGAATCGTATTTCTTTTTGTCTATGGGTCTGAGGCAGTTGTGGGTGCAAAATCTGGTTACGCCACTCACAGACCCACAGCAGACAGCCCAAGTGGAACCCACAGGAGCAGCCCGGGGCTCAGTAGACTCACACAACCTACAGGGATAGCCCAGTAGGCTATAGACCTGCCAACCTAGTCTGGGGCTCACGATGATAACTCAGGGCCCGACAACCCCTGAGGAGCCCGTGACAACACTAGGGGCCCACCAGCACAGCCTAGGGCCTGCGACGACAACTTTGGACCCAACAGCCCCCGAGGGACCCACAACGACACTAGGGATCCACCAGCCCAGCGTGGGGTCCGCGATGACAACTCAGGGTCCGACAGCCCTCGAGGGCCCCACGAAGACAGTCCGAGACTCAGGAGTGCGCCTGCAAAAATCTCCCCGGGACCTAGCAGCTTCCAATCTCTATAAATAGCAAGGCCGACATCAGATCAATGGATGAATTTCTATTTCAGAGTCATTCTTCCGTTTTTAGAGTTGCAGAACTCAGACAAAGAACACATAAGTTTCTAGCACCCACTCATCAAGAAAACATCATCTATTCTAGCCCCTCCTTCTCCGATTGCTTGTATAAGTTACTCTCGGCTTGCCAAGGTTATTCTGTATTCCCGAGATAGTGAATTAAGGTTGCGTCTACCTTCTACTATGCCCTCTACTGTCTATTCTACGCTCAATTCAATGAGTCAAAGTCAAATCGATTGATTGTTGGGCGGAGTATTTAGACGAAAGAAAATCATCCCCTATATCAGTGTTGCATGCTGAAGGAGCATTTCCTACTTTACACACCTCTGAAGTTAATATGAAACTAAATGATGAACTTCTTGCAGCAATCTCATCAAGCTAGAAGAAAGGAGGTACTACAGCAGGAATGTGAAGATGCACATCTTCAAAGAAGACATAGTGCTTAAGTGGGAAGATCCTTACATTGTTTCCAAGATGGGTTACTAGCTGAAGAATGCATATGAAAGCTTGTTACCTCTTTCATGGCATGCGAGCAATTAGGAAAGATACTATCATTGAGGTCTTTTCTAATCAAGAGTGTGGATTTAAAAACTCTGTCCCATATGTAATTGAGATCTCATACTTGATCAGATTTGGTTATTGAATTACATGATAGAATATTGATTATCCGGGAAATGATCAGTTTCCTGATACAGGCATCATGAAAATTTTCGCTATTAAGTGATAGATTTGCAATGTGATAAATGTTATCCCCGTTTGGCTACAAGGGTGTCGGTCTCCTCCGGTGACAGATGGTCCGATGGAGTGTTTGATCTGGACCCCGGCCCATGGTGTTGGGGTTTTTCCAGATCGCCTCCATGCGGTGTGGAGCGGTTCCCGGAGTTTGAGGCGGCGGTGGTGTTTCTTCGACGACAGATCGGAGCGCTCGTCTACGGCTCCTGCTGTTGGTGTGGCTATGCTGCTAGAGCTGGATCGTCTTCATCGAATTTTTTTTTATTGTTTGTGGGGTCTGTTTTCTATTTCTTCTCTTTCGTCGGATGTGATGATTTGTATTTATAGTCTGGTTTTTGTCGGGTCGAGCGTTTTGGTGGTGGCTGTTGTCCTTCTCCTCTCTACCGGTGTGGCGATGTTTGTGGCGCCGATACCTCTCTTTTCACCGGGGTGGCGGCAGTCGTTTATTTCTGCCGGAGTGGCGACTTCTGATGTTTGCACCAAGCTGTGGTTCCTCCTGAGGTCTGTTGTGACCTCCACTTCTATGAACTTAAAAAAAAATAAAAAAAATAAAATGTTATTATATGTGCTAACCTTATATGACAAGGGGAGTATGTCAAAGACTTTATGATAGAAGGGTGAAAATATCATAGATGTTTCTTACGTCTCAGGTCTTTAAGATTGAGCATGAAGTTAAACGATTTCCTCAGAGCCTCTGTGTCTGAAGGTCGGGAGGGAATGTTGCAAGCCGGAGCCAATGCAAATCTCTCTTTATTGTTGTGCTCTCCTTTTTTTTTTTTTTTTTTAATTTGAAAGGGGGAGGTCATCACCTCCGGGAGGTGCCACAGCCTGGCACAAGCACGAACCACTGAATCCAGTAACCAAAAAATACGATCAATCGCCATCGACACTAGCAATACGGCCAAAAAAGGAAGAGAACATAGCTGCTTACCCGTAGGGATGGCAACAGTGCGATTTAAAATCGAAAACCGCGGTAAACCGCACCGCATAGTGCGGTTTTGGTTTGCCAAAATATAAAACCGTTGCGGTGAGGCTTCGGTTTCGATGTGGCAACCGTTTAGGCCATTCTAGTGATAAACCACGGTGCACCGCACCGCACCGTACAGTACCGCATGGTGCGGTTTCGGTTTTACATAATGGTACACCATTGCGGTGCGGTGCGGTGCAGTTTCGGTGTGGTGGTTCGGTGTGGTTTCGGTTTTGCCCAAAACCGCACTGTTGCCATCCCTACTCACCCGCCGTCGTCGAAGCCCGCCTCCACCGCAGTCTCAGAACTCGTGCCGCCGGCAAGGGGAGACTGACTTGGAAAACACCGCCGCCAACAGGGGGGAACGGCCTGATCTGCTCCTCCGGCTTAAACCTAGTGATGAACCGCACCCCCGACACCGATAGGAGATGTCGAACACACTGAGATCGCCGCTTGTCTCCGACTCATCGATTACGAAACAGCCGGACGCTAGGAGGAACCCCTATTTACAAGGGGAAGAAGAGGGCCAGATCCCTCCCCAAAAACATCTCCACAGCCGAGATCTCTGCCCCTCGGAGCTGCCGCCAGCGTCTAAGGAGGCCAAGATGGGGCCACTGAAACCCTAGAGCCGGGAGGGGAGAAAGGGAAATAAGGGGCCGAAAATTATTGCGCGGTAGTACTTACAATGTCTGAGGTTGTGGAGGAACCCATAACCTCAGAAGTGGAAGCTGAAGGAGCCGAATCTAGAGATGTAGAAGCTGGTGAAGTGGATGTTCCTACAGCTACAAGAATGGCTGATGATGAGGTGGTAAGGTCAGAGAGGGTGCCCTCAGTACTAGCAGTGGAGGAAGAAATATTCAAAGTAGCTTTTTTTTTTTTGGTTCATTAGCAAGGGGAGGTCACAATCAGACCTCCGGGAGGCGCAACAGGCTGACGCAACCAAAGAAACCGACACTCCGGCGGGGATGGGAACACCGCACACCGGCGGATACTCGCTGAAGCTGAAGATGTGCATTGCAGAGGTCCTGAGCTTTGACTATAATATTCACAACACATTCTACAGCTGTAGTGGCAATACATTGTATGCAGTCCTCCAATACATGGGAAAGGAAACATAAGCCTCTCAAGATCTATAATCAAGTCGAACAAGGAAATCCTATTATCGATCCCGCCTAATCATTTGCACGCACCGCTGGCCCTGATTCTCATGGAACTAATAGATCCATCAGGGTAATTTCGACTTCACGATCCGTTCGCTCCGACAGGCTCAGGTGTTCCCCTCGTCCACCAGGGAATCCTTCCGAACCGCGAGATTCTGCAACTGAATCCCGTTATCAGACTTGCTAGCTGCTTCCTTGGTGTTCGACTGGCTCTCTCCTCCGAAAAACGCTCTCCTGCCCTTCCGGCTCTTCGCCTTCTGAGCCCAACCCACAAGGCCCTCTTGCAAATGCTCATCGAAGATGGCCCCTTTGAATGAACTCCCCATCTTCGCTCCACAACATAGAAATATGAGTATGGAGCCAATTGATATATATCAGAACTAACGAAGAATTCGGGCATCGTGACGACTCACCTGGGTGCAGATGGCATAGAGCGGTAGGGTACTGTAGCTGCACAGAAGCTGTATGATCACGCTGTTGGAGGAAAAAAATGAATCAATCATACTTGTACAGACAAGGATGTCGTAGATTATTTTACAATGCATAAAGGGAAAAGGCTGATAGCTACCAGATTACAAGCCTCGGAATGACGAATCCAACTTGCCCCATGATGCATGAATCAAAGCCATACGTGGTCTGTATAGAGAAAAACGATGCATCGGAAACTCGAGAGATTTCGAGAAAGAACAATTTGTCACTAGTGTATGAAGGATTTTGCGGTTATGTGCTGCTAATCTTGGAGATTTTAGTGAGGGTAAAAGCAGGTGCGGGAATGGAACAAAATTCTCATAAAAAAATGGTAGCAGGAGTGTATTATCGTATATTGAGCAATCGGGCTTCAGGTTTCGGGTAAGGATATAGAGGTAATCATACCCATACCCAAAAATTGATCGGTTATAGTTTTTAGGAAAATGCCACTCGAACATCGAGTAGGAACATCAATAAGGAGCCTCCTGACATGGCACCAAATCACAACCGCCCACCTGAACCAGTGAATTGCACTTACCCTGGCCGTCAGATATCAGATGGCTGCTATGTTAGGATGGTCCTGATCGATGTTCCCACTCGATGTTGGAATAGCATCGAGTCTCTAGTTTTTATACTCATAACCTACCCGAATCTTTGATTGGATACAGAAATTTATACCCACATCCAAACTTTCGGGTCGGGTTTTTGGGCTCCATTGCCTACTCCAGTGTGGGTGCTGGAGCGGGACTAAATTTTTGAGCGTCTACAACACCTTAGGAAGAAGATTCTTGAAACTCACTCTCAGCCACCAAGTACCAGTTTGGATTTGAGTTTCAGCCCCCAGCTTCTGATTCTTGCTTATGCAGGAATCAGATTCCTGCAAAAGTTTGTTTCATTGCAGTGCCAAAAACTGATTCCCGCAGAAGCTAGAAGCAGTTTTGAATAGGAAAATTGGATTCCAGCATATGCTCATGAGAGCAGCTTCCAGCTTCTGCTTCTAGATTATGTGGGAATCTGATTCTCAAATCCAAACATACCCGAAAGCACAATAAAGAATTCTACTGCTTACCAGTATCCAGAAAAAAATGGAAATCTCGAAGGCATTCTGAAAAAGAATGAAGTGAATCAAGTAGAGGATGATCCGGGGCCGGTGGAACCAAAAGTGATAGTCTGAAGGATGAACTATCAACTCGCCTTCAATTGCCGAGTGTTTCTCGGCAACCTCATGAGCTAATTGAGTGATAACATGCTCCAACTTAGTGCCCACAACAAGAAGAAGCTGCGATATGTCAAATGCTAAGAGTATCAATATCTTGGAAATATATGGAATCAATGAATAAAAATGCACACCCCTCATAAATATGCAGATGAATAGTCGAGGTGTCATGTACAGGTAACTGCATCTAAAGAAGCATGCAATAGCATCCATCTCCTTTTACCGCAATCCAGTTCTGGCAATAATATCATTCACTTTACACATTGTGATATGCGGCAAAGGCTTACATTGCCAATTAAAAGAACCCTTTACGGCATGCAAGAAGTACCCAGCAAAGCAAAGTGATGGTTCAGATTGTACGATGCTATACGATCCGTACCCTGTCGCAAGGTTTCGAGCATGGTATAGGGGATGCATAACGGTACCCATCTGTAGCAGTGGGTATTGTGGTGCATTACAACACAGTACCATACAGGCCAGAACGGGCCATCACCCTATCGAATTGAACTTCTATTCAACCAAACATAAATTTCACGTAAATACAAGTATTAACAAACACATTTTCAGTTAAAAATCACTGATATAGGAAACATATATAAGTTTTCAGTTTAATACTTGAGTTTATTGTTGTTTTAGATTTCTTTATCAAATATAATGCTGATTTGTGTTAGCTTAAGTAGAGCTCTAGGAGTAAGAAGTGATTTTATAAGGAATATGCAAAGTACACTCAGCTTGAAGTGAAAGATTGGCTATGAGTAGCGGTAGAGAAAAAAAATATCAACACTATATAACCTAAAATATAGAGGGTGGAAGCTACCAGAAGATATTCCTTATATGAATTAGAGTAAAATGGAACTCATGTCTATATTTGTTGTAGATTTCCTGCCAAGTCAGGAACTGGTTCACAAAAAAATCAGGATTAGAAGGGTTACCCAGAATTCAACCTCAATTTTCATATGGGTGTTACTATTTGCACCCAACAAAATATAGGGGCACCCAATTGATATGAGCACCCCAGCCCAAAACTGGTTCCTGATAGCAGCACTGCACATGAACCCTCTCCTCCTCATCCCCTCCCATGGTCCCACCTACTTCCCGCTCCAATTTGTCGTCGCCGCGTCCTCCCCTCCCTTTCCTCCTCCCCCTTTCCCTTTCCTCACCTACCTCATCTCTACCTCCAAGTCCATTGAGGGTAGAGGAGACACAGGGGTCAACAAGACATTGCAAGCGGCCCGGAAGGCGGGGACGATGGCAATAGATCAAAAGAGGGAGGGCAGCGGCAACAAAGGATCGGAACAAGGAGGAGGAAGAGGGTGGAGGCAGCAGTTGCGTGCCCCTTTCAATTTTATGTGGGCTGCCTCGGCGACAGAGTGGGGAGCACTCATGAATTGGTCACAATACGGACGGCACGAGCAATGCCGGGATGAGTGATGGACAAGTAGACAGACCTCCAATAAGCTAATGATACCAAATGGGGTCATGCAGTGGTTCGCAATCAACCGATGGAGCCATACATGAAGCTCCATCGGAACATCTGCACTGTGTGTATCAATGAAACAAGCGTGATATGGCAAGTCCAAGGATTACTTCTACTGTGACACCAAGTACCAACGACGAGATAAAGTAATCTCGAGACAAAGAAAATAGCGTAGAGGCCCAAGATCCGTCATGTCGAATTATCATTGAAGATGTTTTGAGAAGCAATAGTGATGATTATCACCAATAACCCTAAGAGAGAAAGCGAGAGAGATGGGCGCTAGGGTTCTGGAAGAGAATGAATGAATCTCTCTGTGACAAACCCTAGAGGAAGAGAGGAGAAGAGAGAGAGAGAGAAGGAGAGCTAGGGTTTGGGGAGAGAAGGAATGCAACTCTCATTAGGCCCATTGCCAATATAAGGTGAATACATGTAAGTCATATATACGCTGAGAGTATGTATATACACTAATACATCTTAACACCCCCCCTCAAACTCAGGGTGGATCATGCACCAAGAGTTTGGCAATCAAAGACCGAAAACGTGGTGTAGGATGTGACTTCGTGAAGAAGTCTGCGATCTGCTCTGCTGAGGGAATGAAAGGTAGTCAGATTGTCATGGCCTCATACTCCTGTCGGACGAAGTGACAGTCAATCTCGATGTGCTTTGTCCTTTCATGAAAAACCGGGTTGCTAGCAATCTGAATAGCACTCCGGTTATCACAGTGAAGTGGAGTAGGCTCGGAGAAAGCAACACCGAGATCACTGAGGAGACGTCGAAGGTGAACTATCTCCTTAATCGTGGAGGCCATGGCCCTGTACTCAGCCTCAGTGCTAGAGAGAGACACCACTTTCTGCTTCTTGCTGCGCCAGGATATCAAAGAGTCGCCGAGAAACAAACAGTAACCAGTGGTGGAGCGGCGTGTAGTCGGATCTACAGCCCAGTCTGCATCTGAGTAGGCTCGAAGTCTGAGAGAGGAGGACGACGACAGAAACAAAGAGCGAGTAACTGTCCCTCTGAGGTACTGGAGGATCCGAAGAAGAGCACTGTAGTGAACTGAGTGTGGAGCTGCAACAAATTGACTGACAATGCTGACAGCGTGTGCAATGTCAGGCCGAGTGATGCAGAGATAGACGAGCTGTCCCACAATCTGCCTGTACCGAGTGGGATCTGAAAGAGGAACTCCATCTGTAGGACGTAGCTTCGAGTGAAGCTCAAGAGGGGTGTCTACTGTGCGGTCATCTGTGAGGGCAGCACGACTAAGGATGTCTGAAAGGTACTTCTGCTGAGAGAGCAGAATGCCATCTGTACTGTATGCTACCTCAAGACCAAGAAAATAGCAAAGCGTACCCAAATCCTTCATCTGAAATTGGTTCCTCAAGTGCTACTGAAGACTAGCAATCGCAGCAGAGTCATCTCCAGTGATGATCATGTCGTCCACGTATAACAGTAGAATCGCCCGGCCTTGCGGGGACGACCTGACAAACAGAGAGTGGTCCTGACTGCTCTCTGAATAACCAAGTTCCCTGACAGCACGACGGAACCGCTCAAACCAGGCACGAGGAGCTTGCTTGAGCCCATAAATGGCCCGACGAAGACGACACACGTGCTGAGAAGGAACACGGAGACCAGGAGGAGGATCCATATAGACAGTCTCAGACAGGTCACCGTGGAGAAAGACATTTTTCACGTCCATCTGAAGAAGGGCCCATCGATGAACAACTGTAACTGCCAGAAGAGTGCGAACGGTGGTCATCTGAGCCACCGGAGCAAAGGTCTCCTCGTAGTCAACGCCATACTCTTGAGTAAAGCCACGAGTCACTACCCGAGCCTTGTGACGCTCAATGGATCCATCAGAGCGGTGCTTGACCTTATAAATCCACTTGCAGCTGACAGGCTTAACGCCAGAGGGCAGAGGGACAACATCCCAGGTATGAGTTTGCTGAAAGACCTGAAACTCCTCATCCATAGCCTGACGCCACTGAGGAAACTGAACGGCCTCAGAGTAGGATCGGGGCTCCTGATCTGCGTGCACAGCAGTAAGAAAGGCAGTAAACTGAGGCGAGTAACTGCATACAGAGGCAAAACCAAAACGATCAGGAGGTCCAGTGTCGTGGCTAAAACGGTCAGGCGGGTGACGCTGGCGCGAAGGGTAGCGAGGCGGGCCTGGATCCACGACTGGCAACGACGGAGCAGGCACAGGAGGCGAAAGACTAGGAGTAACCTCAACAGCAGGAGAGCCGGCATCTGCTGAGAATGAAGGACACGGAGACACAGGGGTAGGCCGGCGAGAGTAGACCTGAGGAAATGGAGAGACAACCCGGGGAGGAGAGAGAGGCAAGGGCATAGAGGAGGAAGCCTCGGAGGAGTCCCCTGGAGATGCTGGGGAAACAACTGGCAAAGGAGCCAATGGTGCCGAGGGAGCTGGTGGTGGAGAAGGAGCCGGGGGAACTAGAGAGGCCGACGAGGGAGGCATAGGTGTCGATGATGGAGGAGAAGAAACCTCGAGAAAGGTGAGATCCTGAGCTTCAGGAGAGTAGTAGGGCGTATCCTCGACAAAGGAGACGTGTCGAGAGATACGCAAGCGACGAGCAACAGGGTCATAGCAGCGATATCCCTTGTGCTCAGTGCTGATCCCAAGAAGGATGCACTTAGCTGCCTAAGCAGACAGCTTTGTGCGCTCATGGAGAGGAAGAAGAACAAAACAGGTGCACCCAAAAGTGCGAAGAGGGCTGTAGTCAGGAGTGGTAGAGAGGAAACGCTCATGAGGAGATAAGTCGTCCGGAAGAACTGACGAAGGAGTGATGTTAATGAGCTGAACTGAGGTGAGGAGAGCCTCAGCCCAGAAGCGCCGAGGAACAGAACCAGAAAGAAGGAGAGCACGAGTAGTCGCAAGAATATGGCGATGCTTGCGTTCAGCAACGCCATTCTGCTCATGGATGTGAGGACACGAGTGCTGAAAGATAGTCCCATGGGACTGAATAAGGCTGCGCATAGCAGTAGATAGATACTCAAGGGCACAGTCAGATCGAAAGATCTTGATGCACCGACTAAACTGCGTGTGAATCATGGAGGTGAAGTCCTTATAGACTTGGAGGATATCCGATCGACGACGAAGAAGGTAGACCCACGTGTAGCGACTACAATCATCCACAAACGAGACATAATATAAATACCCAGTCATAGAAGGGAGAGAAGAGGGGCCCCAGATATCAGAGTGAACAAGATCAAAAGGAGCAGAGCTCTGAGAAGTACTGGATGAAAAAGGAAGGGCAGCAGCTTTTGCGAACTTGCAGCCAGTACAAGTAGATAAAGGTGAAAAAGGACCACGACCTAGAGCTCCAGAATGGAGTAATCTCTTAAGTCGCGGTTCCGACACATGACCTAGCCTCCTATGCCACAGGTCGGCATTAGGAGAGACAACTCCACAAAACCCAGATGATGACGGATCCAAAGAGTGAAGAAACTCCATCTGGTAGAGCCCGCCTGCCCTACAACCTACTCCAATCGGTCGGCCAGTACGCAGATCCTGCACAGAACAAGCGGAAGGGGTAAATGTCACAGAGCAGCCAGAGTCACATAAAGCACTAACAGAAATCAGGTGCATGTGGAGTGTGGGAGCATGAAGCACAGAGGATAAGGAGAGATTGCAAGCAGGGGTGGAGGCTGAAGTAATGGATCCAGACTGTGAGATGGCTAAGCGAGAACCATCTGCAGTGTGGATCGGTGGCAGGTGCGGTGCAGGCTGACAGGCAGTGAGCAAGGAGGCATCCGGAGTCATGTGGTGTGAGGCGCCCGAATCCATTATCCAAACAGTGGGACTACCAGAAGAGGCAGAGAAGGCTGAGGCGCTGGAAGGTCCAGGAGTAGCGGCAGACTGCTGAGAAAGTCTAAGCTGAGCTAGTTCTTCACGAATAGACTGTAGTTCGCCAGCTGTGACGGAAGAGGCAGCAGCAGCAGTAGGAACAGGGCGACCACGACCTCGAGCTCGTCCTCGACCTCGATCTCTGTAGGTAGGACGCTTCTCTGGATGAAGTGAGAAGCAAGTGTCCACGAAGTGGCCCGGTGTCTGACAGTGAGTGCAAAACGGTCTACCATGGGAGGCAGTAGCTGGTGGGCCTGAGACCGGCGGCGGAGCAGCAGCAAGAACACCCTGAAGACCGGATGGAAGAGGTAAGGCCCTGGAGGCAAGAGTACGCAGACGAGTCTCTTCAGCGACCAGCTCAGCCACAGCCTCATCAAGACGAGGAAGGCTGTCCCGGTGAAGAAGCTGACCGACCAGAGCACTGAACTCTGGTCGTAGGGTAGCGAATAGCTGATAGAGCTGAAGGCGCTCCCGGTAGAGCTGATACTCGACAGCACGGGACGGGTCAGGAACGGGAGCAAGATCCTGAAGATCACGCCAATAGGAGCGCATTTGACAGTAAAACTGTTGGATTGTCAACTCTCCCTGCTGTGCTGACTGGGCCTGTGTGAGAAGCTGATACTCACGTGCTCCACTCTTCTCAACAAAGCGAGCAGTGAGATGACCCCAAATTGCTGCAGAAGTGACAAGCCCAACCATGTCCTGGCGAAGAGAACGATCCACAGACGCAACAAGGTAGGCCTTGATGCGCTGATCGCGAAGGCGCCAGGGACCGTATTCCGCATCCGAGGCAGAAAACGTACAAGCTCCATCAAGATGTCCGCGAAGATTGCGACCCTCAAGGGTGGATTCCACCGTGGCGGACCATGCCAGCCAGTCGGAGGCTTCTTGGAGAAGAAAGTCGGTGGCGAGTGGGAGGAAATCCCGTGGAATCTCATAGGGAGCCACCGGAGGAGACGACGGAGTCGTCATCGTGGAATCTCATAGGGAGCCACCGGAGGAGACGGCGGAGTCGTCATCGTGGAAGTCGAGGACATTGCCGGAGAGAGAAAAAAAAAAACGCGAAGAGCTAGCGGCGAGCGCGATAGTGGGAGGCGCAGAGACTGAGAATACCAAAAAAAAAACCTTGTAGCTGTGCTTCCTCCAACAGCAACAACAACTCTGTTTGGTGTGCTTCCGCCAACAGCAACAGCAACAGAGAAAAAAAAACGGGGCGTTATATTGCTCTGTTTGCTGTGCTTTCTCCAACAGCAACAACAACAGCAACAGAGAATAGCGGTGAGCGCGAGAGCTAAAGAGATCGCGGGGCGCGGGCTGAGCTCGAGCAGGATGCGGGAGCGCGAGGCTCAGGCGGAGCGGGATCGCAAGGGTCGGGCGCAGGGTGCGGGAGCGCCAGATCGCGAGGAAGCGGGCGTAGGGTGCGGGATCGCGAGATCGCGAGGGGCGCAGGGGTGCGGGATCGCGGGATCGAGAGGGTGCTGAGCTGGAGCGGGATCAAGCTGGAGCGGGATCGAGAGGGTGCTGAGCTGGAGCGGGATCGAGCTGAGCGAGATCTGATTGCTTGATCTGCGCGCGAGGGGATCTGGATCTGATCGCGGGGAGACAAGGGAGCCATTGACGACGCCGGCGATCAACCTTGCTCTGATACCATGTGACAAACCCTAGAGGAAGAGAGGAGAAGAGAGAGAGAGAGAAGGAGAGCTAGGGTTTGGGGAGAGAAGGAATGTAACTCTCATTAGGCCCATTGCCAATATAAGGTGAATACATGTAAGTCATATATACGTTGAGAGTATGTATATACACTAATACATCTTAACACTCTCATTATGGCCAATGAGCCATATAGGGTACATGTGTCCTCAAGTGAGGCTCATATATAAAGGGAAGATATATGCATTAGGCTATACATATGACTAACTGCCCCCCTACCGGTGGATAAAACACCGAGAGTTTGCTAACAAGAAACCGGAACCAAGGAGTTGGGCATGACTTCGTAAATAAGTCAACAGTCTTCTCTGCAGAGGAAACATAAGGGAGACATTGAGACAAATAATCTAGGCCTCATAGTGTTGTAGGGAGAAATAGCAATCGATCTAGATGTGCTTTGTCCTCTCATGGAAAACCGAGTTACTAACAATCTGTATAGCACTCTAGTTATCACAATGAAGAGCTGTAGGTCCAAAAATCTCAACTCCTAGAATCACGAGACGATGACACAAGTGAATAATCTCCTTGGTGGTGGTGGCCATGGCCCTCAACTGTGCCACGGTGCTGAAGATAGAAACAATTTTTACCTCTTGCTACGCTATGAGATGAGAGAATCTTCAAGAAACATGCAGTAGCCAATGGTTGAGTGGTGAGTACTAGATCTCTGGCACCCCAGCTGTAGCATCTAGGCACCCCTGTACCTCTAGATCTGGTGTAGGCTTGATCCACATCGAGAGCTTATTTGCTGTATTTTCTATTTTCAGCCCCCTTTATTATTGTTTTAGGCCTTTAATTGTATTATTAGTAGTTAAACTTGTTATCCAAGTTATAGAGGATGTCCATGATCTCATCCGAGGGTTTTTCGGATTGAATCCGGACTCGTTCAAGTGGGTTTTTTGCATAATAAAAAAAAAAAATTCTGGTGCTTGTGCTTGCGGGTTGCCGACGAAAGAGATTAGATCTCAAAACTGATGGTTAGGTTGATATAACTTAAACAAATTGATGACATAGCACTAATGGGCTTTAATTAGACCCTAAGTGGGCTTATCTTAAACCCAAAAGGGCTTCTCTCCCTTCCTACCGTTCTCTCTCTCCCTTTGACGCTGTACCCGTGCGAAGCCCCCATCCCGTTCTATTTCCGTGCGAAAACCGAGGCAGCCCCCATTGCCATTCTTTCTCTCCCATTGCCGTTCTCTGTCCTTCCTCTCTATCTCTCACTTATTTCTCTCTTTATTTCCTTATTTAGACACTCATCCAACCCTCCATCACCTCTCCTTGATTGATCTCCACCGTCCAAGAGAAACCCTAGTTCTATAAAGAAGAAAAAAAAGAAAAATAGAGATACTTGTTTTGCTGAAATTTGTGCCTCCGTGTGAGATCTTCCGGGAGAGACGTTTGTCCCCGATCCTCGCCGACGCTTCGATTTCATCTTAAGAATTTTCTCGACTTCGCCTCGAGAAGGACTTGCAAAGTTTTTGGAAAGATCCGCCTTTGTTCAACGTTCGGCCTTGCCCCGGAGCGGGATCACCGACGCATCCTCACATCGACCCACGGCGGAATCGTTCAGGCATTATCTATCCGTATCGTTTATTCCTTGTTCTTCGCTTCCGCATCCGCTGCTTATTTCCCATCGCCTCCGCATCGCATTGTAACCATTATCGCATCCGCCTCGCCTCTAGTTAAAGCTCTAATAAAAGCCAAAAACACCATTAGTGCTTAGTCGATATTTGGTACCTTTACAAGTATATTTTAGCCATTTTATATTGAAATTTGATGCCTATTGTTTTGTTAAAATCAAAAATCTGCCTGTTTTTATAAATTTTGTACATTGTTT
Organism: Chamaelirium japonicum; assembly: GCA_947650365.1. Taxonomy (NCBI): domain Eukaryota; kingdom Viridiplantae; phylum Streptophyta; class Magnoliopsida; order Liliales; family Melanthiaceae; genus Chamaelirium; species Chamaelirium japonicum. Next base: position 467,620 of record CANTAL010000166.1, read on the forward strand.
CGATCATAACCATAGATCTAGCGACCCGATCGTTCTGAAATTTAAATCAACCATTCCTTATATAAAGCCCATCATTCTCCCAAATTTTCGTCAAGATCGGACCACCGAATCACCCAAAAAGGCGAAAATACCTATTGCTGTCTTGTTTTCTAGATTTTCTCAATTCTTCCTGAAAACCTAGTGTAGGTTCACCCTCGCCTATATCAAGCTCTAAGGGTGCGGGTTCCTTTAGTAGGTAGAATCGTAAAAGCAAGACAAATCATGCATACCCAAACAAACTAAGTAAGCTATAATTCAAAGGAGAGGAATATAGCTGCTCACAAGGACAACTACAAATAAAACAGAGGAAGGAGTGCAATTAATTAGGAAGATGGCTCCAACCGATGTGGCATAGAAGCAGAGATGAGAAGCGAACGAGCACTCTTGAGAGTAGGGCTACAAACAAACCAAGTTGTTCATGAGCAGCTCATAAACAAGCTTGATAAAAGCTCGTTCGAGTTCGTTTGATTAATAAGCAAGTCAAGCCCAAGCTTAGAGTTTAGGCTCGTTTAATAAACAAGCTATGCTCAAGAAGACCAAAGCTCAGCTCAGTTAGGCTCGCGAACATGCATGTTTATGGTTCGTGAGTAGGCTCATAAAAGGCCTGAATAGGCCTAATTAACATATATAATCAACTCTTTTGACTGATTCTAGAGCTCGAGAACAAGCTCAATAAGGGACTGTTGGAGTTTATTCGATCACTAATTGAGCGAATCCTAGCCTAAAGTTTAGGCTTGTTTAATAAACGAGCCAAGCTCAAATAGACCAAAGCTCAGCTCGATTATTAAACAAGCCAAGCCCCAGCCTGAAGTTTAGCTCAAATAGACCAAAGCTCAGCTCGATTATTAAACAAGCCAAGCCCCAGCTTGAAGTTTAGTCTCATTTAATAAATGAGACAAGTTCAAACAGAACAAAACTCCGCTGGCTTGTTTACAACCCTACTTGAGAGTGTGATGATACTTTCTTCCAGAAACACCAATCTTTTCAAGAGTATGGGGACATGACTGCTGATGAAGCATTCCTTGAGATAACATAATGTAGTGAATCTCTTAGGAGAGAGATGAACACATTTGACTTAAAAGGTTTTGATGCGCTTTTCGAACTAGATATCAATCGTAGAAGTAAAGTCACAATAAATGCGACAAACATCAGATATATGGGCATAAGGTAAACCCAATTATGTTAAGACTTAAGAGTAATAATGATACTAACATGATACCGAAGGTAGAGGAGCAGGCCAACCTCCAACCAAGGTTTAAAATCTCGGTCGATACCAGTACGTATCGGTTTTGCCCGGTTCAAGACCGGTACTGCACCCGATACTGATACCTGACCCGTACCGGTCCGTATTTACCGGTTAAGGCCAGTACGGACTAGTACTGACAAGTTTAAATTTTTTTTTCCTCAACCGGTATCGATCAGTATTAACCGGTACAGGTACATACCGGTTTGGGACCGACCGATACCGTGATTTTAAACCTTTGCTTACAACCCATGCCACTTCCTGACTGAAACATACTCCTAAGCTTAGAACTAGAAATATGGCCAAAAAGAATGCTAAAGATCAAATACCGAAAGAGCAGTAACACAAAAGGTGGAAGGAAAGACCCACATCTAGCCGCCCAACAAAAACTAAGTTCATAAATAAATGCCAAACATGAGCACATTAATAAGTAAAAGTATATCACTAGGGCCTGAGGAGGAAGTAATAGATCCACATCGAGTGGCAGATAGTAGAGACCCATCGAAGGCATGGATCTAAAACAATAAAAAAACTCGTGAGCACTTAACCCGAACATAATCATTTAAAGCATATAATGAGAAGCCACAGAGTCACTGTTTGGGGGACCACTCGACAAACACCCTTCGAAGGGTGTGGTAAAAGGTCGAAGGGGAGCTGTCATCGAGCTCACTGACCTTCTCCGTTGTCGGGGAGGGAATGCAGCGGTGACATGCAAGTCAACAAAATAAATCAGAGACGGTCGCCTCCCTTCTAAAGCACGGACCCTTTGATGCCTAAGTCAGCCCATGAACCATGAGAGAAGCAAGCAGCATAAAAGTAAGAGAGAGAGAGAGAGAGAGAGAGAGAGAGAGAGAGAGAGAGAGAGAGAGAACTGGACTCACGCTCCAACTATCTCTCAACGGGGATCCCGGGGGTGCACTTATAGGAGCTTGGAGGAAGGGGACGTCAACACGTGTCCGGCCACATGGTTGCCAAGTGACTGCGATCGGTTGGACTGAACATCCACTACCTTTCCCAGACAAACTAGAGACTGTTTGGGCGCCGTGGGTGTCGTGTCGCAGAGGTGACATATCCTTATAATACTTTCCACATGTCACAGTTGGGCTGATGTAGAGATGTCAGGCGGCCACATGGAGCGTTAGTGTGCTGCCACCTGAATCCTGACACGCCACCTACCACCTAGGGTGGTACCAGATTCTCGATCCGCACTACGCGACGAACCCCAACCCGCTCCGATCAAGGGATACCCCTCCATGATTATCGAGCACGAGGTCCTCGTCCCCTGGGGCAAGCTAGACTGTGGTTCTCGGAGGCCTAGTTCAGCATGGGCTTAGCCAAGATAGACTGGTATGCTCTGTGCGAGGTAGAACTATAAGCTTGGAACCGAAGGTGATTACCATAATCTTCAGGTTTGGCAAGGATAGATCGGTGAGCTCCGAGCGCCGTGCGAGGCCCGTTAGACCAGAGAGGATCGAGGGAGATCTTACGAGGGAAAGAGAAGAGACAGGTTGTAGAACCTTTCACATAAACTTTAATAGTATCAGTAACCCCCAAACACGACCAGGCTCCACAAGCAAACCGTCCAACCTGATTGTCGTATCTCGTAGTATCCCTTCATATAGGGATGTATCTAGGATGCTATGAAGCACGGACACTTTTTAGAGGGCCCCGTTTCAATGTCGGTCACTTGTCGGACACGGACACGGCCCGGACACGTGTCGGACACGACTCCGAAGTGTCCTGGTTTTTTTTTTGTCCAGGACACGGCACAACCGTTGTTTGCATGCGATCGGGGATGAGTTGGATGATTTGTTTGGGGCTTGGTGTAATGGACGGTTGTGATTAAGATTTGGCTTTAACTTATATCCTCTAATATTATAACATTATAGGATATACTTAATAGGGTTTTTCTTACAAATATTAACATAATATTTTAGCAATAATTCTAGAACTTTGTGGATTTTGTGGACTTTATTGGACGGTTGTCATTACCCTTATGACCTCTAGTGAGGATCCCATAGTGTCAAACCCGACCCCATAGTAAATAAACTTCATTTTGCCTCCTTCAATTCATTTTTGATTAGATTGAATTATTGAATTTTCCAAAAGAGGAAATTTAGTAGCTGTCAAACATAGTTACCAAGTCGGAAAACGGGAAAAAAAAATGGCAAAGGAAAAAATCGAAAAGATACGATGAAAACGGGAAAAACGGAAAAAAAACGTGAAAACATCGAAAAAAACAAAAAAAATCTTAAAAATTATACCAAGTATGTATATATGTCATTTTCCAACATTAAGTAATCAAAAGTTCAAAACCTATAGCATATGCGTTTATAACTTTATTAAGCACGAATAAAATAAAACCCGAACCCAATTTAAACCCGGACCGAACCCAATATATTTTATACGTGTTTTATACGCGTATAAAAAAAGTACGAAAGTTTTTTAAAAAAAACGAGTTTTTTTCATGTTTACTACGTCTTCGGATCGATACGTGTTCTATACGCATTTTTTTTCAAAAAAACGTCCGATTTGGTAACTATGTTGTCAAATTGGGGTATTGTGCCACCATTGAAATTTCTTAAACATAACCATAAAGTAATTTCCCATCTAGTTGAAGCATGCTTTATGAATTATTCTTTGAAGTTAAGCATCTTTATGTAGTATTCATGTATTATATATTATTTATATAATATTATAAATATTAATTGTCGTGTCCTAGCCGTGTCGTGTCATTCATATTTGAGGAAATGTCGTGTCGCCGTGTCCGTGTCGTGTCGCCGTACCCGTGTCTGTGCTTCATAGCTAGGATGTATCATGCAGTATTCAGATACATAATTGTTGTTACCGATACTTTTGGGCCATATCTGATGCATATGCTCACGTACCGATATTTGATACATTTACAATACAAATACACATGGATCTTTGAAGTATTTGTGCTCCATACAATATAATAAAACAATAAAAAAAAGTAGGGGAGCAGCACGTAAAGGAGAGCCCTATGGTGCAGCCCTCAGAGCCCTGTGGAGCACTCAGCGCATAGGAGCGCTATGAATATTGCGCATGAGATCAACAATTAGGCATGAGGCCACGACGACACTGCAAGCAAGGAGCAAGAACTCAAGGATAGCTACTCTAACACCATGTAACTAGGGGAGAATTAATCCTCTCATTAGGACATCAAACCAGGGGACATGTACGTACAAGTGATGAGTGCGTCGACTAACATGGTGAGTATGCCACACAAAAAAATGAGAGAGAAAAGTTACATGTACATACACAAGATATACACACTATAACAACCAATTATGTCAAAATCGGACCCTACTAGTTTGAGCAAGGATTAGCTCCGCCTAGGTCTTCTAGGTAAGTAATAATTTATGCTTTAAACTGTTATAAACTTGGTTTGCAATAGACCAATGATAGTAAATGTATAGTCTCTTCACATATTAATGAATCCATTTGATGTTCAGTACTCAATTATTTTTTCAATTATACTTATTTAGGCAATCCACTATACTCTAGCATAATCACTTTCTTCTACGTTTACTACAAAACATCTCTTGTTTTTTTCTTCTACGATTACTACAAACATCTTGTTCTGATTCAAATGATTAATAAGAAGTGGTTCATCAAAGATCTTCAAGAAAAAAATAAAATGTCTAGCTGCACAAGGTTCACCACTGTCAGGAGACCCGTATTGATCCACATCTTTTTTCACTGCCTATGTGCACTTAACTTGTGGAAGGCGCATAGAAGATTGTACTACATGCATACGTAGTTGAGTAACACCACAAACATATGTTGATAATAGGCATACTTACTATTAAAGGAATGACTGCAATCCAAAAATATGTATGCCAACCTGCAAGGAGGAAGATGGTATGTGAAATCAAACAGCAGCAGTCAGAACTGTAACTAGAGGGTCATAGCCCCATCTAAATATATGACATTACTTAAAATTCAGTTAGCGAAACAGAAACCAACTGTCAAGACTCAAGAGGACGTTACAAAGTAACTAAAAACATGAAACATGTGCAAGGAATCCAACTGTCAAGAAGAACCTGACTGAATATATTTAAAAAAACAGGCACTAAAAATTAATGTGTATGCTGATGGATTATATATCACTATAAAATACAGACTTAATGGGAATTTAGGGTGTTTGGTGATTGAGTCAAAGTAAGCTAGGTACTTGAGTTACAATAGGATAAATTTATACCTCATAATCCAAAGGTTTGCAACGGGCTGCTATAGGTACATGAAAGAATAATAAGTTCTTTTTTTTTTTTTACCCATCCTCTCTCTCTCTCTCTCTCCCCTAGTTGACCATGATGCTCATACCTCATAAGTTCTTTTTTATTTTTAAATCCAGAAAAAAATACTTTATTCTGAAATTATTATTTCAATCCGAAAATATATTATTTTTAGATTTATTAAATATGGTAGTTTTAAAAATATCTTTTAAGAAAGATTTGGATAGATTTAGATCTTTTTAAATTTGGTCATTGTTATCTTTTATTCTTGGTAGTTTTTTTATGGTTACTTGGTGACCCAGCCAACATCCCTATGATGAATTATGAAAAAAAAATGTTGCTTTCGAGCTTCGATTAGGGTTTCCTGAACTGGATTCCATCAGGGGTGGAATTTTTGAATCCGGTTGACTCCGAATCTTCCCCCTCCTCTTCTCTCCTCTTCCACTATCTCTCTCAAAACCCTCGCGAAGAAGACGACACGAGACGATATTTCTTGCCCCCTCCTCTCGGCGAGGTTGTTCATCAACGTGCCCTATCACTTGCCCCATATGTTGATAATAATAAAACCTTTACATCATGCTATACTTTGACACCTTTATGTACAAGAATCAGAATTTGACATTAACTAATGAGATCATCATGGTTTGATGACATCAAGTGCCAAGAAATCTCACCAAGGGTCGAGTCATCCAACTGTTTGAAACGTCAATAAGCAAAACATATGAAGTGTCTGAATGGTAGTTGTGGAGAAGGTTTTAAATGTTGTTTTCGGTGTTCATGTCGGTCGGTAAAAAAAATAAAATATTTCTTTTTTCAGTAATTTGTCGATGGGAATATTGTAAAATGGAAAGACAAATTTCGGTAGAAATATTTCGTTTTTAGGTCAAATATCTGTGTTTTTCGATGAAAATTTATCATTTTTCGGTCAGATTTCGATTTTGTTTGTTTGATATAAATGTTAATGTACATATAGATGGGTCGGGTTTACTGTACAGTCGGGTCGGATTGTATAGATATACATGTACATATATTGGGCTTGAGTCCCTTAATGGAATGCATTCTATTCCTCTCCAAACCCTAGCCGTCATCTCCTAACATGGTATCAGAGCTCTAGGGTTCTCCTGTGCGACGGCGCCGACGACGGTCTCCCCTTCCGGCGAGCTCCTCCCCTCCGGTCTCCCCTCACCCGCTCGGCAGCCCCACCGCCCCTCCTCCTCACCCGCCGACAGCCCCCCGCCCCTCCTCCTCACCCGTCGGTAGCCCCCCGCCCCTCCTCCTCACCCGCCGGCAATCCCCCGCCCTTCCTCCTCACCTGCCGGCAGCCCCACCGCCCTCCCGCCCCTCCTCCTCAACCGCCCGGCCCCGCCCGCCCCCCCCCTCCACCACCCGACCACCCTCCCGCCCCTCCTCCTCACCCGCCCGGCCCCTCCGCCCCCCTCGACCCCCCTCCTTCACCCGACCACCCTCCCAACCCCTCCTCCACCCCCCCGACCCCCCTCCTCACCCGACTGGCCCCCCCCCCCCCCTTACCTTAGACCACCCGCCCCCTCCTGCACCCCCTGAAGCCCCACCGCCCCCCCTTCTCCTCTGTATCGAATTGCTCGTCTCCTCTGTGAGTCTGTACGGACTGCCTCAGACCTTCCTTGTGCCGGTTTGCCCCCGTACTTCAGGGATATGGCTTCTTACAGCTTCTCTCGGCTCCCATACTGCCTGCACACCGTCGCTGATCGTCGAATCCCTCCGTCTCCTCGTTTTGATGGTATTCTCGGGCCACGTCCCTCCACCACATCAGTCGACTGTGGACGTCGTCAGGGTCTCCTCTGCCATGATGGCGAGACTGCTGCTGCTGCTGATCTCCCTACTCCAGCACCGCCTGCCACCACTCCTACTCCGTCTCGGTCTTACTCCGACCGCCTCCAGCGCTTTGAGGAGTTACTGTTGCGATACCTCGCCTCCACCAACTCTTCGACAAATCACGGTCTCTCTGCCACTCCGGGTACTTCTGCTCAGTCTCGGTCTTATCCGACCGCCTACAGCGCTTTGAGGAATTACTGCTTCGGTACCTCACCTCCACCAGCTCTTCGACAGCTCACAGTCTCTCTGCCACTCCGGGTAATACTGCTCCATGGATCTTCGACTCGGGTGCCTCCTGTCACCTCACCTTTGACTCCACTGTCCTCACTGACTGTTCTCCCACTACCACCCACCAGGAGGTTCGCACTGCGGATGGGACTCTCGTCCCTATTCCGCAATGTGGATCCGTCACTACTACCTCTGACCCTTCTGGTCGCCTGACCTTACCCTATGTCCATCATGCCCCCCGTCTTAACATTAATCTGATCTCTATCAGTTCTCTTTGCGACTCTGGCCTGACTGTCACATTCACTCCTTCTGTTTGTGTTGTGCAGGATTCGTGGACGGGTCAGAGGATTGGGCTGGGCCGTAGAGCAGGAGGACTTTACCAGCTGGACCATCTCCATGTGTCTTCCGTTCCTGTTGCGTCTGTCATGTCTGTTACCTCCGATGCCGACCTGTGGCACAGAAGGTTAGGTCATATATCGAGTGATCGACTCAAAAGCGTATTCCGTTCAGGCGCTTTGGGTCGAGCGTCCTTCTCCCCTCTCTCTATTTGTACGGGTTGTAGACTAGCAAAGCATCTAGCTCTTCCATTCTCTGCTAGTGCTTCCCAATCTGATGCTTTATTTGACTTAGTACATTCGGACATTTGGGGTCCTGCACCTGTTGCATCCATTTCGGGTTACATGTACTATGTGTGTGTGGTCGCGGAAAAAGATACGGGTCGTCTTTATTGCGGATCACACGAGATTACAAATTTTCTTTGATCAGGAGATTGTGGGAGAGATCCTCTGGAGGGTCCCTTTGATCCGCGTCTCCACGTGGTATTCGTGCGAGAGCTCTGAAGGGGTTGCCCAGGACAGAGGTCTTTACAGGGTGAGGGTTTTTGAGAGGCTAAGGAGTTCCGCCGTTGATCTTGTCCCGTCCGTGTTTCGCGCTTTCTCGGCTAGGGAGGTTTTGGGCTTTGTTCCTCGACCTTCGTGTCTTCCTCGCTCCTTGCTAGACCTTGGCGTCCTTGATCGTCGGTTCGCGGCGTCGATCGTGTTTTTGGCTTCGGCTTTGGCTTTAGCTTTCGGCTTTGGCGTAGCTTTGGCGTGGCTCTGGCGTTTGCTTTGCTTTGGCGCTTGCGCTTGAACGTAGACGGGTAGAGACTTGCGATGCTTTAGTTCTTCCGGACTTCGCGTCGTATCGGCTAGAACGTGCGGTGCTTTGCTCGTGACCGTCGTAGTTGCTTGGCTTTGGCACGTGCGTTGCTTTAGCACGGGCTTTACCGGTGCGTTTGCTTTGGCTTCTTGCGTCGGCTTTGACTTTAGCTTTGACTCGATCTTCTTCTCGAACGACTGGCGTTACTTCTTCAAGGCTTCTTTATTCTTCCGGCTTCCTCGACGGTTGTGGCGTCGGTATTGGCTTTTCGGCGGGGGTAGCACCGATCTTCGTGCGACGGTTGTAGCATCGGCTTTTGTTGATGAAGACGGCAGGTGTAGCACCGGCTTCGGCACGACGGTTGTAGCGTCGGCTTTTGGTTGACGAAGGCGGCAGGGGTATCACCGGCTTCAGGCTTTCTTCTCCCGGCTTTCTTCTACGTGCAAGGAGTTGATGCCTTTGTTGAAGACGACGGGTGTTGTCGGCTTCGATCTTCTTCTCCGGCCTTTGCTTATGGCGTCTTCGGAGCTGATGAAGATCGTTGGAGCAATCGGGTGATGACAGCTCCGGGTCTTCTTCTCCAAGCTTTCTTCTTCGTGCGAGGAGTCGAAGCTTTGATCTTCGAGTGCAAGGTCTTCACGTTGATGAGGACTTGAAGGGTCAAGGACTCCCGTAGGATATGCTTGCCGTGCCTCGTGAAGCCTTCGGTCTTCAAGCGTTGGAGCTTCTTCGTAGCGCTCTTTCGTCTTCAGCTTTTCGGACCTGGCGACGGTTGTGACGTCGGCTTCTTCTCCGGGCGTGTTTGGCTTGATTGGAGTTGAAGGCTTCTTTTGGAGATGGCGGGTGTAGCACCGATCTCTATGCGACGGTTGTAGCGTCGGCTTTTGTTGATGAAGACGGCGGTGGTAGCACCGATCTCCGTGCGACGGTTGTAGTGTCGGCTTTGTTGGTGGAGACGGCGGGGGTAGCACCGATCTCCGCACGACGGTTGTAGCGTCGGCTTTGTTGATGAAGACGGCGGGGGTAGCACCGATCTCCGCACGACGGTTGTAGCGTCGGCTTTGTTGGTGAAGACGGTGGGGGTAGCACCGATCTCCGCACGACGGTTGTAGCGTCGGCTTTTGGCGACGAAGACGGCAGGGGTAGCACCGGCTTCAGGCCTTTTTCTCCAAGCTTTCTTCTTCGTGCGAGGAGTCGACGCCTTTGTTGAAGACGACGGGTGTTGTCGGCTTCGATCTTCTTCTCCGGCCTTTGCTTATGGCTTCTTCGGAGTTGATGAAGATCGTTGGAGAAGTCGGGATGACGACGACTCCGGGTCTTCTTCTCCAAGCTTTCTTCTTCGTGCGAGGAGTCGAAGCTTTGATCTTCGAGTGCAAGGTCTTCACGTTGATGAGGACTTGAAGGGCCAAGGATTCCCGTAGGACGTGCTTGCCGTGCCTCATGAAGCCTTCGGTCTTCAAGCGTTGGAGCTCGTCTTTGCAGAGCCTTTTCCTCTTCAGCTTTCGACCCTTGATGCCTTCCCCGACCCCTTCTATTTATAGGCAAAGGGGGGCGGTTGGGGGAGATGTTGCTGAAATCTTTTTGTTTCCTCCAATCTCTCCCCTCATAACCATCGATATATTGTTCCCTTATTTGGGGAAACAAACCCGATTTCCTCCTTTTTAGTTGGAGTGGTTATGGGCTAGTTGTGACTCGATCTTTAAAGATCGAGTTGTTATTTTTGTTGCACTTTTGGATCGGATGGCGACGCAACGTCATCTTGTCCGTTGGATCGAGGGATCGTCGCGGATCTACGGTTGTGTAGACGTCCACGCCACCTCCCCCCGCATCAAGGCGGTTTTGACTTTTTCTTTTCTTTTCTTTTTCTTTTCTTTTTTCTTTTCTTTTTCTTTTTCTTTTTCTTTTCTTTTTCTTTTAGGGCCGGCCCCACCTCTTCATGAAGAGGGGGGCACGGATTTCTAGAAGGGCCGGCCCCACCTCTCCACAAAGAGGGGGGCACGGTTTTCTAGAAGGGGGGCCGGTGGGCCCCCCCCCTCCTTGTGTCCGAGTTGCGGGTCCGGTGGGACCCGTTTGCTTTGGGTCGGGCCATGGCGCGCAAATTGAGTTCGCACGTGGGCCGAGTTCGCATACGGGCCGTTGTGTGCGGGCCGAGTTTTGCATGCGGGCCGTTATGTGCGGGCCGGGTTTCGCATGCGGGCCGTTGTGTGCGGGCCCAAGTTTCGCATGCGGGCCGTTGTGTGCGGGCCGGGTTTCGCATGCGGGCCGTTGTGTGCGGGCCCAAGTTTGCATGCGGGCCGTTGTGTGCGGGCCGAGTTTCGCATGCGGGCCGTTGTGTGCGGGCCGTGTTCACATGCGGGTCGGGTCCAATCCGTAGGCTAATTTCGGTGCCCACAAATGCCCCCTCAAGTTCGAGTGCGCCCGCAGGAAACGCGTAGCGCTTGGACTTGACTTGCGTGTTCGCTTGGAATTTAGATCTTTACAAGAACCCCCACCATTTCGTTTCCCCCAGCGTTTTGTTAGCGCAGGAGACGAAAGACTTTGGTTGCTTGGAGTCGAAGACATCTTCTAGGGTTTTGTTCATCGTCCCTGTTGTTGCGGACTTCCTTTGCTCCGAGGATGTCGCGAATGTTGATGGCGGCTGTTGCGCGGAGTCCCATGGCAGCAAGGCGACGAGAGCACGAGGACAGCCGCGATGCGATTCGACGGAGGGTTGTTGCCTCTCTTCGGTGCGGGAGCGCAATGGTGGCAGCCGATTGTCGTGGCCGATGGTAATGACGACACGGATGACGCATCGAGTGGAGGAGGTAGAGTGGTCGAGGACGCGGTAGGTTCATTCCTTCTTCTTCCTACTCCTTCTTTTCTTTTTCTTTTTCTTTCCTCTTTTTTTTTCTTCCTTGGCTTCTGTTATGAAATGGTGGTTGCATCGGATCGGGATGCACTTCGGATATAGACCCCTAGATTCAAGGGATGGGAGATTTATCCTTTTTCTATCCCTATAACCGATATGGCTATATATAGGGGCTTAAATGAATAACGGATTTCAATCTTTTTTTTTTTTTTTTTTTTTTCTTCTTCTTCGTCTCTGGTTCGCACGAGCCAGCACCAGCAGCAGGGTGGCCCGGCATGAGTACGGCGCGCGCGGAGGCGGCCGGCGGAGGGCGGCGCGTGGGCCGGGGTGCAGCGGCCAGGCGGCGGGGCGCGGGCCGGCAGCGGTTGCGCGGGCTGGCAGCGGGCTGGGCGCGCGTGGGGCGCGGCAGGCGGAGCGCGGGCGCGGGCCGGCGGATGGTGGCGCGCGGGCCGGGGTGCAGCGGCCAGGCGGCGGGGCTCAAGCGGCGGCGCGGGGGCCAGCGGAGCAGCAGCGGCGCGGAGGTGGCGCGCGGGGGCCGGCGCGGCAGCGGCAGCGGTTGTGGCGCGGTTGCTCGCGCGGGGGTCAGGTGGAGCAGCAGCATAGCAGCGGCGGCGGCGCGTGTGCGGGGCGCGGGGGCCGGCGCAGCAGCGGCAGTGGCGTCGGTGCGGCGCGCGCGCGGGGCGCGGGTGACGGCAGCAGCAGCCGCAGCGGCAGCGGCGGCGGCCCGGCGAGGCAGGCGGGCCGGTGGCCGGTGTGGGTCGCGGCAGCAGCGGCGGCCCGGCGCGGCAGGCGTGGGCGGCGGCCGGGTTGTGCGCGTGGGTCGGGGGCCAGCAACGCCCCCCCGGGGCTACTGGTTTTAAGCGGAGAGGGGGGGGGGCTGCAGCTTTTTGCTGTGGCCCCCCTCTCGGTTTCTCTATTTTGCACAAGGGGCAGGGGCTGCGGCTTTTTTGCTGTGGCCCCCCTCTCGGTTTTTCTTTCTGCAAAGAGGGGCTGCAGCAGTCCCTCTTTCCCTTTTTTTTTTTTTTTTTTTTTTTTTTTTTTTTTTTTTTTTTTTTTCCGACTTCTGTACTTGACTGCATCTTGATTTGACTTGGACTTTTTGTTTCCTTACAGGACTTGTCCCTTCGAGTGCTTTCCGAAGGCCGGCGGGCTGACGCGGCCGGCTGGAGGCATTGTTGGGTTGTGCGCGGGGCGCAGTCCAAAAGCGAGGCGGCTGGAGCAGTGCGAGAGTGCAGGCAAGTGCGATGGCCGGCTGCAGGAGCATGAGGTGAGGTGGACGGCGCGGTTGGCGGCATCTCCGACACGCACGGGGTATGGCTCCAGCCACCATGGGGCCCCGGCTCTTGGATCGCGCGAACGTAGGCGACGGGCGACGTGGAACGGCACAGGCGGCGCGGAGGCAATGTGGCTGCAGCGGGGTCGAGGTCGTGCGCAACAGTGGCGAATGGCGTCGGTTGCGGGTGAAGACGGCTGTGAGCGGGCGATCGGTGCACGGGCCGGGGTTGCGGCGGGCGCAGCGCGCGGGGCGGCTGCGAGGTGCGGAGGCGGGCTCGGCCTGGTGCTGCGGGGTGCGGCCGGCGCGCGAGCCGGAGACGGGGCGCGGCCGGGGGCTGCGGGGTGCGGCCGGCGCGCGAGCCGGAGACGGGGCGCGGCCGGGGGCTGCGGTGTGCGGCCGGCGCGCGGGCTGGAGACGGGGCGCGGCCGGGGGCTGCGGTGTGTGGTCGGCGCGCGAGCTGGAGATGGGGCGCGGCTGGGGGCGCAGAAGTTGAAGACCACAACCCTGTTTGGGGGCTGTGGGTTTTCGGAGAGAAGAGGGCTGTGGCTATTTTTGCTACGGCCCCCTCTATGTTTTTGTTTTTGGCATTAAGGGGCTGTGGCCCTTTGGGTTCTTGGATTTTGAAGGAAGGAATGGGCTGCTGACCCCTCTCTGGTCTTGGGTTTTTCATGGGGCTATGGTCCCCTTTGGGGCTGCAGCTTCAGCTCCGATTTTTTTTTTTTTTTTTTTTTTTTTTTTTTTTTTTTTTTTTGGACTTGCACTGCCCTTTTCTCCTGGAATTGACCTTGCATCTTGATTTGACTTGCATTTTTCGTCTCCTTGTAGGACTCATCCCTTCGAGTGCTTTTCGAAGGCCGACGGGACCGTTGAGGTCTACCGCGAGAGTAGAGCAACTGGCAAGGTTGCACCTGGGCAGGCTGGGCGAGACGGGCTAGATGTTCCTCTGGACTTTGGAGATAACTTTTCCTGGTGGTGATGTCAGCTTGGAGGACATCGAGATGGGTGTTCTGGAGTTCAACGAGGAGGAAGACGAAGCTACTAGCATTGACAATGAGCAGCCTGTCTTGGTCGTCCTTTGTTTGCCGATCTTGACCATGGTGACTGCTCCAACGGTCTTTTTGGCTTCGCGGAGATAACGGAGGATGCGGTCTCCCACGGGAGTACGCATCTTCGTTTCCCTTTTGCGCAACCCTTCTGCCGCCGTTATGAGAGCTTTCCGACTTCTGGATGGATCGTCGATGCGGTCTCCCAAGGGAGTACGCATCTTCGTTTTCCTTTTGCGCGAGTTTTCTACCGCCGTACTTCGAAGCAGGAAGCGTGTGTCGAAGTTGGACGAGCTCATTCTCACCGATGAGGGATCTTCACGGTAGATCGTTCGACCGAATCCGGAGTTGCCATTCAGAAGTCAGTCCCAACGGATGTTTTGGTCGCAGCTTCTTTGTCAGTTCTTGTGACGTCTTTGACAGCCGTCACGGTGATGGTCCTGGAGGCGGTTTCCGTGCTTGGGTCTTCAGGACAGGATCGTGCCTTGTCTCAGCACTCAGAGACTTACCAGCGAAAGTGTAGATCGCAGAGTCTTCTTTCGAAGCTTCTTTTGGAGAGTTGTGCTGGAAGTTTATCCAGGCGACACTTGCACCCTTCCAAGAGGAGGGTCTTGACGCTTTGAGTAACTGGTGGGTTTCCTGGTGGATGGCTCCTTGCTTGAGGAACATATATGCACCCTTTTGGCGGACAGCTAGGCTCATTGCTTGCAACGGGCTTCACTAGAGGAGGACGTTTCCTTGGCGTTTGGCAAAGGCCGAGGAAAAGGAATGTTGACTGGAGGGGCTTCACACGTTTGCTACTGCAGACTTTCTTCGGGTGCAGAAGAAGGTGGAGATTACTCGCGCGTCGCTTCGGAGGCTGGAGTTCCTCCTTGCAAAGCAGCGTGCAAAGCTGGCAATGCGTTGAGCTGGTAGGGCGATCGAGAAGGCTTCTGGAGTGAACCTTGCGAGGCAGTGTGCAAAGCTGGCAACGCGTCGGAAGCTGACGGCTTCTCTACCACTGGAGTTGCAGCGCGTGTAAGCTGCGGGAGGCGGGCCACTTCGGCGCCTCTAGGACTTCGATTTGCTACTCATGCGTTGCTCCATAAGCTGGAGTTCCGTTTCGAGAAAGCTCGAGTAACCGAGAAGACTTTTGTAACGGAGCTTGCAAAGCAGCGGGAGGAGCTTAGGAATCGCCGAGAGCTGGTGGTTTCTTGCCTTTCGGAGTTGCACCGTGTGGGTGCCTCGAGAGATGAGCTGTGGCAGCGCCGGGAGCTGGTGGCTTGACAGAGGCTGACGGCTTCTCGTCCCGCGGAGTTGGACTTGCGTCTTTTCTGAACTTATTTTCCTGGAATGGTGGTTTACTTTTTTTTGTTTGGACTGAACCTTTACAGGCTGCCTACGTACCCTACTGAGAGGGATCAAGTCACACGTAGTTCCTTTATTACCCTTTTTTTTTTTTTTTTTTTTTTTTTTTTTTTTTTTTTTTTTTTTTTTTTTTTTGGGCAAGGGGGGTAACCTTGCGCTAGGCAAAGTACCTTTTGAGGGACTTGCCACTGGTAGGCAGAGTCGCTGCTGGTTCGCAGTTGTCATCCGCCTTCTTCGCTTCAATGTAGTTAGAAGTGAAGATCTTCTTGCCTGGAGTTTTGGTGATTGCTGGAGTTTGACTTGAGTCGATGTCTCGGTGGTTTAGAAGACTTTGTTCGTCGCTTTTGGAGAGACGAGCTTGAGTCTTTGTCAGGCGATGTGGTATCGCAACTGAGGGTAATGAACCCATATGCTCTGTGCTTTCTTTGTTGCAGCTGGATTTGAACATCAGCTCGATGGAGTTTTGCCCCCGAGTGTTTCCTAGCTTGATTGCGAGTTGCTCGGAGTTGGTGTACTCGGAAGACTCGGTTGAGTTCGAGACATGCAACAGACCATGTAACGATAGTGCCATCTCTTGCAAAGTGATGAAGTTGGTCTCGGAGAATGGTGACGCTGGTTCTTTTGCTGGAGTGGAAGGTGATCGTCCTGGATTGCGAAGCCATTGAGATTCGTGTCGCAGGACTGAAGCAGCTTGAGCAAGCAATGGAATATGTGGCATTGAGCTTGACTTGGAGTTGAGGTGAATTTTCTGTCTCGATGCTGATGCTTCTTTGTCTTTGTGCACCGTCTGGCTGGAGAATGTTGCTAGTTTTGCAAGTGGAGTGGTTTTATCCCTCGCAGCTGCTTTGACTTTCTGGGCTCGTGGAGCTTTTGCTGGAGAAACTTCTGCAACGGGGTCTTCGGCCTGGTGGCACTCGACGTCAGCAAGGTGTGATTCAGCCTCGTTGCAGTGCTTGCCGTCGGCGATGATGGTTCTTTCCATGCTTTCGATGTTGGTGCCGCTTTCTTCATTGAGCACTTGGTGAACTTCCCTCATGCAACCGGAGACCTTGAGGTTTTGATCAACTTCAAGGAAGCGGCTGGGGAAAAACTCCTGGAGTGTTGCCCGCTCTGGGCAAGTTTGCTGGAGAAGATTTTTTGGACTTGCTGGAGGTACTTTGGACGTCTTTCTTTCTGGAGCTTCGTTCTTTTCCTTGAAGGTCTTTCTTTCAGGGAGTTTTCTTGTCACCCGATCGTTCTCGTGGTTGGCCGGACGTGCTATCCTGTAGCTTGATCGTCGTGGCCTTCTCCTTCGAGGTGTCATAGCCCATGCATTTTCATCAGGAAGATCTTCCTCGCCAGGGTGAAGAATTGGTGTTGTAATCAAAGGCTCTTCTTTGATCTGAAGGACTTGCTCTTCTGGAGGCTTTACCGATTCATCTTCTGATCCCCAGCCGGTTGGCTTGATTTCTTTCATTGGGATCGAAGGAGGCTTGGAGTAAAAGACGTAGAAGTCGAACTTACCTGATGGCTGGCCTAGCAGGCTGACTTCAGGGTCTCTTTGCTCGTCTCTTGCTTTGAGCACATGCTGGGATGTAGCTTTGTTTGGAAGAGGGAGTGTTTGCACGAGAGGCGGTTGCCCCCAAGGCAGTGAGGATTTGGCCCAGGGCACTGTAGGAGCATACCGTCGTCGTCTTCTTGGAGCTGGTTTTGCCATGGATCTTTGACAGGCGATGCGCAGCCTTGCTGAAGTGCATTGTGGAGCAGTCAGCATTGACGGGAAGGAATCGAAGGTGATTGACGTCATATTTGACTCGACGATATCATCAGAGTCGATCTCGATCATTCCTTGCTTAGCGAGTGCCATGATCTTATCTTTGAAGACAAAGCACCTCTCGATGGGATGGCTGACCATCTGGTGGTACTTACAAAAGAGCGGATTGTTGACTCGATGTGCTTGTTCCGGCCTTTTTGGTGGCGGAAGCTCGATCATCTTTTCTTGCATCAACTGATCGAATATGGAGGAAACTTCCGAGTCTGGGAAGGGATACTCCTTAGCTTCAAGCTCCTCGAGAGTCATCCTCGGTGGCCATTGAGGCTGAGGAGGTGGTATGGCGGCTCCTTTGCCTTTGTCCAGCTTGCCACCGATCTTGAGTGGTTTGGAAGTCGAAGCGAGGTCGGTGACGTTGACTTGCTTTGATGCCGCCGGTTCATCCTCCTCTTCCATCTTCTGGAAGGCTATGGCCTTTGAGTCCCCGCGATTTGCTAAGCTGAGCTCCATGTCGTGAGCCCGAGTCGCCAGTTCTTCGAAGGACCGAGGCTTGATCCCTTTGAGGATGTAGAGCAAGCCCCAGTGCATGCCTTGGGTGCACAACTCGATAGCCGAGTCTTCAGACAAGCGATCTCGCGAGTTTAGCGCAAGGCTTCTCCAGCGATCGATGTAGTCGATCACCGGCTCATCCTTCCTTTGCTTGGTAGCAGTAAGCTCGGTCATACTGACGATGCGCCGAGTGCTGTAGAAGCGGTTGCGGAACTCCCTCTCCATTTGATCCCAGCTGTCAATGGATCCTGGAGAAAGATCAACATACCAGTCAAAAGCATTACCTTTGAGGGTGCGAACGAACTGCTTCACCATCTCGTCGCCGTATGTGCCGGCATTGTTGCAAGTTTCGATGAAGTGAGCAATGTGTTGTCTTGGGTTCCCCTTTCCGTCGAAGTGTTGGAACTTTGGTGGCTGGAACCCGGTAGGGAAGCGCAGCTGTTGGATCCTTATGGTGTAAGGCTTTGAATATGCCGCCGTAATCGGAGATAGGCTACCGCCGTGGGAACGCATCATGTCAGCCACTAGTGCTTGTATTTGCTGGGCATTCATCGTTGCTGCCACTGAAGGTTGCGTGGTCACCGAGACCGGCACGGGAGCCGAGAAAAGTGCAGGAGTAGTTGCTAGTGTTGCCGGGCCAACTTCTGCAGGAGCAGGAGTTGGAGACGGGGCTGGAGCAGCTACTAGAGAAGCAGGAGGTTGACCGAATGTTGCGACATCCCTGGCACTCAGCCTTTGAAGCAAGGTGTTGATGTGACGATCTTTCTCTTCCATTAGTTGGGTGAGCTGAGCCATGTGTTCACCCATTTGCATGACTTGGAGCTGGAGAGCGGACGGAGGATGATGTCGCAGGACGTCTCGATGTTGCATGCCCGCACCCTCGCCATCGTCGTCGGAGACGTAGTTACGCTGACTTGCTTCTGCTTGATGACGGATGTTTGCCCCCGGCAGGGGAGGTGTAAAGTCCGCTGGAGAGCCCGAACGGGTTCGGGGTTGGGGCTGGTCCTCCCCAAATTTCTGGACAGATGTTCCAGGATTGAGGCTTGTTTCTTCATGCACCAAGGCCTCATTGGCGCCTTGGCGGGCATCTTCGGCAGCAGTTTCCGGCGTGAAGAAGTCCGCAAGAGTTTGAGTACGCCGAGTGTAGACGCGTACTACCGGGGGAATGACATCCTCCTGGTTTTCTGGATCACCGTGTTGGAGTAGTGGAGACTCGGCGATAGGTGAGAGGCTTGTTGGAGCAAACGTATCATTGTTCGTTCCGGCCATTGCGAACTTGAAGCAACTCCTTCAAACGTACGGATGAAAGGAGAGGATGGTCCCACCGGGCGTGCCAGAAATCTGTGGTCGCGGAAAAAGATACGGGTCGTCTTTATTGCGGATCACACGAGATTACAAATTTTCTTTGATCAGGAGATTGTGGGAGAGATCCTCTGGAGGGTCCCTTTGATCCGCGTCTCCACGTGGTATTCGTGCGAGAGCTCTGAAGGGGTTGCCCAGGACAGAGGTCTTTACAGGGTGAGGGTTTTTGAGAGGCTAAGGAGTTCCGCCGTTGATCTTGTCCCGTCCGTGCTTCGCGCTTTCTCGGCTAGGGAGGTTTTGGGCTTTGTTCCTCGACCTTCGTGTCTTCCTCGCTCCTTGCTAGACCTTGGCGTCCTTGATCGTCGGTTCGCGGCGTCGATCGTGTTTTTGGCTTCGGCTTTGGCTTTAGCTTTCGGCTTTGGCGTAGCTTTGGCGTGGCTCTGGCGTTTGCTTTGCTTTGGCGCTTGCGCTTGAACGTAGACGGGTAGAGACTTGCGATGCTTTAGTTCTTCCGGACTTCGCGTCGTATCGGCTAGAACGTGCGGTGCTTTGCTCGTGACCGTCGTAGTTGCTTGGCTTTGGCACGTGCGTTGCTTTAGCACGGGCTTTACCGGTGCGTTTGCTTTGGCTTCTTGCGTCGGCTTTGACTTTAGCTTTGACTCGATCTTCTTCTCGAACGACTGGCGTTACTTCTTCAAGGCTTCTTTATTCTTCCGGCTTCCTCGACGGTTGTGGCGTCGGTATTGGCTTTTCGGCGGGGGTAGCACCGATCTTCGTGCGACGGTTGTAGCATCGGCTTTTGTTGATGAAGACGGCAGGTGTAGCACCGGCTTCGGCACGACGGTTGTAGCGTCGGCTTTTGGTTGACGAAGGCGGCAGGGGTATCACCGGCTTCAGGCTTTCTTCTCCCGGCTTTCTTCTACGTGCAAGGAGTTGATGCCTTTGTTGAAGACGACGGGTGTTGTCGGCTTCGATCTTCTTCTCCGGCCTTTGCTTATGGCGTCTTCGGAGCTGATGAAGATCGTTGGAGCAATCGGGTGATGACAGCTCCGGGTCTT
Source organism: Chamaelirium japonicum (assembly GCA_947650365.1). Taxonomy (NCBI): domain Eukaryota; kingdom Viridiplantae; phylum Streptophyta; class Magnoliopsida; order Liliales; family Melanthiaceae; genus Chamaelirium; species Chamaelirium japonicum. Next base: position 487,553 of record CANTAL010000166.1, read on the forward strand.
CTTCTCCAAGCTTTCTTCTTCGTGCGAGGAGTCGAAGCTTTGATCTTCGAGTGCAAGGTCTTCACGTTGATGAGGACTTGAAGGGTCAAGGACTCCCGTAGGATATGCTTGCCGTGCCTCGTGAAGCCTTCGGTCTTCAAGCGTTGGAGCTTCTTCGTAGCGCTCTTTCGTCTTCAGCTTTTCGGACCTGGCGACGGTTGTGACGTCGGCTTCTTCTCCGGGCGTGTTTGGCTTGATTGGAGTTGAAGGCTTCTTTTGGAGATGGCGGGTGTAGCACCGATCTCTATGCGACGGTTGTAGCGTCGGCTTTTGTTGATGAAGACGGCGGTGGTAGCACCGATCTCCGTGCGACGGTTGTAGTGTCGGCTTTGTTGGTGGAGACGGCGGGGGTAGCACCGATCTCCGCACGACGGTTGTAGCGTCGGCTTTGTTGATGAAGACGGCGGGGGTAGCACCGATCTCCGCACGACGGTTGTAGCGTCGGCTTTGTTGGTGAAGACGGTGGGGGTAGCACCGATCTCCGCACGACGGTTGTAGCGTCGGCTTTTGGCGACGAAGACGGCAGGGGTAGCACCGGCTTCAGGCCTTTTTCTCCAAGCTTTCTTCTTCGTGCGAGGAGTCGACGCCTTTGTTGAAGACGACGGGTGTTGTCGGCTTCGATCTTCTTCTCCGGCCTTTGCTTATGGCTTCTTCGGAGTTGATGAAGATCGTTGGAGAAGTCGGGATGACGACGACTCCGGGTCTTCTTCTCCAAGCTTTCTTCTTCGTGCGAGGAGTCGAAGCTTTGATCTTCGAGTGCAAGGTCTTCACGTTGATGAGGACTTGAAGGGCCAAGGATTCCCGTAGGACGTGCTTGCCGTGCCTCATGAAGCCTTCGGTCTTCAAGCGTTGGAGCTCGTCTTTGCAGAGCCTTTTCCTCTTCAGCTTTCGACCCTTGATGCCTTCCCCGACCCCTTCTATTTATAGGCAAAGGGGGGCGGTTGGGGGAGATGTTGCTGAAATCTTTTTGTTTCCTCCAATCTCTCCCCTCATAACCATCGATATATTGTTCCCTTATTTGGGGAAACAAACCCGATTTCCTCCTTTTTAGTTGGAGTGGTTATGGGCTAGTTGTGACTCGATCTTTAAAGATCGAGTTGTTATTTTTGTTGCACTTTTGGATCGGATGGCGACGCAACGTCATCTTGTCCGTTGGATCGAGGGATCGTCGCGGATCTACGGTTGTGTAGACGTCCACGCCACCTCCCCCCGCATCAAGGCGGTTTTGACTTTTTCTTTTCTTTTCTTTTTCTTTTCTTTTTTCTTTTCTTTTTCTTTTTCTTTTTCTTTTCTTTTTCTTTTAGGGCCGGCCCCACCTCTTCATGAAGAGGGGGGCACGGATTTCTAGAAGGGCCGGCCCCACCTCTCCACAAAGAGGGGGGCACGGTTTTCTAGAAGGGGGGCCGGTGGGCCCCCCCCTCCTTGTGTCCGAGTTGCGGGTCCGGTGGGACCCGTTTGCTTTGGGTCGGGCCATGGCGCGCAAATTGAGTTCGCACGTGGGCCGAGTTCGCATACGGGCCGTTGTGTGCGGGCCGAGTTTTGCATGCGGGCCGTTATGTGCGGGCCGGGTTTCGCATGCGGGCCGTTGTGTGCGGGCCCAAGTTTCGCATGCGGGCCGTTGTGTGCGGGCCGGGTTTCGCATGCGGGCCGTTGTGTGCGGGCCCAAGTTTGCATGCGGGCCGTTGTGTGCGGGCCGAGTTTCGCATGCGGGCCGTTGTGTGCGGGCCGTGTTCACATGCGGGTCGGGTCCAATCCGTAGGCTAATTTCGGTGCCCACAGTGTGTTTTATAGATGACTACTCTAGGTGCACCTGGGTTTATCTTATGCGTCATCGGTCCGAAGTCCCTCACATCTTTAGGAGATTCACCACTATGATACACACTCAGTTTGGTCGGCGCATCAAGACCTTTCGGTCTGATTGTGCCAAGGAGTATCTCTCCTCTGAGATGCGTGAGATTCTTCAATCTCACGACACTCTTCACCAGCAGTCCTGTCCCCACACCCATGAGCAGAACGGCGTGGCCGAACGCAAGCATCGTTATGTCCTTGAGACCGCACGAGCCTTGCTTCTCTCTGCATCTGTTCCTCACTCTTACTGGGCTGAAGCTGTCATGACGGCTGTCCACCTCATCAATATCACTCCGTCATCTGCTCTGTCCGGTGCCACCCCATATGAGCGCCTCCACTCCAGCCCACCTGACTATTCTCTTCTTCGCACGTTTGGCTGCACGTGCTTCGTTCTTCTTCCTCCCCAGGAGCGCACCAAACTCTCTGCGAGATCTGTTCGATGTGTTCACTTGGGGCTCAGTCGGGAGCATAAGGGGTATCGTTGTTACGATCCCTTGGCTCGCCGGATCCGTGTCTCCCGTCACGTTTCCTTTGTTGAGGATGTCCCGTACTTTTCCTCTGAGTCTCGGGATATTTCCTTGCCTCCTACGTCACCCTCCTCGCCTTCATCACCTCTCCACATCCCCGTTCTACCCCCGTTTTCTGTTGACCCACCCACGCCTACTCCACCTCCATCATCCCCGCCACCTCCACCATCACCACCACCTCCTCAGTCTCCACCGCCACCTCCACCACCACCTCCTCAGTCTCCCTCGCCACCTCCACCACCTCCCATTACTCGTGTCTATGTACGTCGGTCTGCAGCTCCCCCTCCAGAGTCGGTTCACACTGGTACTCCCTCGCCTGATGCTGCTGCCCCCTCCTCCCCGGTCGTGGATCCTGCTCCTGTTCGGCGCTACCCAGCGCGGGAACATCACCCTCCTGACAGATATGACTACTCTCCTGACAGGTTTGGCTACTCTGCTTTTCCCTCTGACTCTCCTGACTCTTCTGGCTACTCTGCCAGTGTCTCCTATTCACCCTTCTTTCAGGCTTTTCTTACTGCTATCCACACCCATCGGGAGCCCCAATCGTACCGTGAGGCAGCGTTACATCCAGAGTGGCGACAGGCCATGTCAGTTGAGCTTGAGGCTTTTCAGCGGACCCAGACCTGGGAGTTGGTGCCTTGTCCCTCTGGGGTGGTGCCTGTTAGCTGCAAGTGGATATTCAAGGTCAAGACTCGACCTGACGGATTCATTGAGCGGCACAAGGCTCGCCTCGTTGCTCGTGGCTTCTCCCAGAAGTATGGGATTGACTACGAGGAGACGTTTGCTCCAGTTGCTCGGATGACTACTGTGCGCACCCTCTTAGCTGTGGCAGCTGCTCGAGAGTGGCCTCTCCATCAGATGGATGTCACCAATGCGTTTCTCCACGGTGATCTCTCCGAGGAAGTCTACATGGCTCCTCCTCCGGGCATTTCAGTTCCTCCAGGGCACGTGTGTCGTTTGCGCCAAGCCATCTATGGGCTCAAGCAGGCCCCTCGTGCCTGGTTTGAGCGATTTCGCAGTGCAGTTCTGGCCGCCGGGTTTGTTGAGCGTCACTCCGACTATGCCTTGTTCACTCGCTCCTCCAGTCAGGGCATTGCAGTTCTTCTCCTCTATGTCGATGATATGATCATCACTGGGGATGACAGTGCCACCATCGCCTCTCTCCAGCGGCACCTCCAGAGTCAGTTTGAGATGAAAGATCTGGGATCTCTTCGCTACTTTTTGGGCCTTGAGATTGCCCGGTCAGCTCGTGGTCTGTTGGTCTCCCAGCAGAAGTACATCTCCGGCATCCTTGCTGATGCTGCCCTTACTGACACGCGCACTGCTGATACACCCATGGAGCTCAATTTGAAGCTTCTTGCTACAGACGGTGAGCCGCTCCAGGATGTCTCCCGCTACCAGAGGCTGGTTGGGATGCTCGTCTATCTCACCATGACCCGGCCAGACATTACCCATACTGTTGGCATTGTCAGTCAGTTTGTTCAGGCTCCACGGTCAGTACACTATGCAGCTGTTCTTCGGATTATCCGCTACCTCCGGGGCACCATCACCCGTTTACTACTGTTTCCCTCCACCTCTCCGTTGGTGCTGCGTGCCTACTCCGATGCAGATTGGGCAGGAGATGCAGCCACTCGTCGATCGACTACAGGATACTGTGTGTTTCTGGGTGATTCACTGATTTCGTGGCGCAGCAAGAAGCAGGAGTCTGTTGCTCGCTCCAGCACCGAAGCCGAATACAGGGCTATGGCTTCCACCACCGCCGAGATTGTCTGGCTTCGCCGCCTTCTGCTCGACTTGGGAGTGGTGATATCCGGGCCCACCCCTCTCTTCTGTGACAACCGGAGTGCTATTCAGATTGCTAGCAACCCGGTCTTCCATGAGCGAACAAAGCATATTGAAGTTGATTGTCATTATGTTCGCCAGGCGTTTATCGACCACACCATCTCCCTGCCTTTCATTTCCTTATCGAAGCAGACTGCTGATTTTCTGACGAAGCCCCTGACGATTGCTCGCTTCCGACATTTTCTAGGCAAACTCTCGGTTCATGATCCACCGTGAGTTTGAGGGGGAGTGTTAATGTACATATAGATGGGTCGGGTTTACTGTACAGTCGGGTCGGATTGTATAGATATACATGTACATATATTGGGCTTGAGTCCCTCAATGGAATGCATTCTATTCCTCTCCAAACCCTAGCCGTCATCTCCTAACAAAAAGATGGAATATTTCAACAAAACTTCAGGATAACCTTTTTGTGACATAAATATGCATATCTACTTCTCTAGGACTTTATATTTATATTTAAAATATTAATCCACTTAATGAATGACAAAGTAGAATGTCATATAAAATTTCAAAACCACTCAAAATCTGAAATTGAAAGTAGAATCCATAACCATAGAATAGAGTTAATAGACAAAGATTGTAGAATAGTTGTACAAAATTACAAAACCATCCAAGTGACCCAATAATGTATACAACAGCTGGGAATCCCATATTTTTCACTGAAATCAACCGACAAACCGACATTTGTCACCGACAGACCGACAAGATCACGACAAATGGAATAATTATACACTTAAAGGCTCTTTTCGCCGACAGCACCGGCTATTGAGGAAGTTCACCGGTTAGTCCCACATCGGTAAAGGGGGCACCTATCGCTCACTTTATATACCCTCTGTTGACCTCCCCTTACGACCCGGGTTTTGAGGTGTGAGGGTATCAAACATGGTATCATAGCTAGCCTGTCTCCTGCTCCTACTCCTGCTCTTGCTCCGGGTGCTCCCCACCGATCGTGCCTTGCCACGCGTGCTCTGCGCAGGAGGATCCTTACCACGCGTGCTCCGCGTGAGGGGGAGTGTTAACGGATAATCCCACATCGGTGAGGAAGGCATCCATCACCGGCTTTATATACTCTCTTTGGACCTCCCCTTACGACCCGGGTTTTGGGGTGTGAGGGTATCTAACATGGTATCAGAGCTGGGTTCACTGTCTCCCTCCGGATGCGGCCCCTTCGGATTGTGCCTCGCTTCGTGTGCTCCGTTTGAGGGGGGGTGTTGAGGAAGTTCACCGGTTAGTCCCACATCGGTAAAGGGGGCACCTATCGTCTGCTTTATATACTCTCTGTGGATCTCCCCTTACAACCCGGGTTTTGGGGCGTGAGGGTATCTAACACAAGGTTTAAAATCACGGTATCGGTCGCGGTATCGGTCGGCCCCGAACCGGTATGTACCGGCCGGTACGTACCGGTACCGGCCGGTACGGACCGGTACCGGTTGAGAAAAAAAACCTTAAAAAAATCCAAAAAACCAAAAAAAAAAAAATTTAACCTGTCGGTACCGGTCCGTACCGGCCGTACCGGTCGGTACCGGCCTGTACCGGCCTGAACCGGCCGATACGGACCGGTACGTACCGGTACCGGCCGATACGGGCCAGGTATCGGGATCGGATGCAGTACCGGTCTCGAACCGGCCAAAACCGGTACGTACCGGCCGGTACGTACCGGTATCGGCCGAGATTTAAAACCCTGATCTAACACCGGCAAACCACTAACATCTGTCGATGTCGACCGACAAAATGTAATGTCCACATTTCAGACATTTTTTATGTCGGATCCTCCAAAAACTGACATATGTCGATGATTTCGACCGACATCTGTTGACATTTGATTCCATGGTTTTAGATACATAAAACATCCACTCATTTATTGAAGATCTAACAATTACTAGAATCGGTGCAACTCCGGAGCACGAATCATTCAATAACTTTGGTTACTATTGTCTGAAGATCTAACAATTACTGGAATAGGTGTGATTGTTTTTTTTGTTGAAGATCTAACATTTACTGGAATTGTCTACACTATTGTGTTTATTGAAAATCCGTCTGAATGATTGCTCAAAAAAGAAAATCCGTCTGAATGATAGTTGTTACGATTCCTGTGCCCCCTCAAAACCGGTGATGAGAGGGAGTGGGCAACAATATATAACGATGTGGAACTCTCACCCTTTACCGATGTGGTACTATTCGCAACACCCGCAAAGCGCCTCTCGATCGGAGGGAGAAAAATGGTACGACGGGACCACATAGACGAGAGACGGGGTGGGACCTAGCTCTGATACCATGTTACAATTCCCATGCCCCCTCAAAACCGGTGATAAGAGGATGAAGGCAACAGTATATAAAGATGTGGAACTCCGCCCTTTACCAATGTGGTACTATTATCAACAGTTGTAGATACATAAAACATCTACTTGCCATAAACAGAGCACTTGAATGATTTTTATCTCAATCAGACAATAGTAATCAAAGCTATTCAAATCATTTTCTTAAAACGGTGAAAAGCAAGGGAAATAGTATGAAGAGAAGTACAAGTATTGCAAATCACACTTCATGTTATATGAATTGAAAGAAAACAGTTAACTATCTATAAAGTTCAAAATAGGTCTAGCTTTAGGTTGAACTTACCATGAACATTCAGTAACAAGAAAATAACCACAAAAACCCAAAGGTACCAGCTGCAATGAAAGAGGGATTACAAGCATGAGATCACATAAAATCTTGAGGTGTCAACAAAATCTTCCATCATCTTGTACTATAGACTTTCAATCCATAGTTCACTACAATCGCAAATTTAATAAGCTAGCTCACATGGTTAGAAGTTCAAACATAAAAAATTATTATCAGTAAGGATTACCTTATACCTACGACTTTCTTAAAATCAGCTTCCAGGGCTCGTATCATATACTTGTGAAAATTGAATTTTGGGTTCGCCCTACAATGTTCCTGCAAGGGAAATGATTTAGAAGCCGAAATAAGATAATAATGACACAATACAAAATAAGTTACTTACAGTTTTAATCATCAATATAGTTGCATACCATGATGAAACCATGCCTCATTGTAGTGTAGTCTGATTTGGTCACAGATCCATAAAACTGTTTAACAAAAGAATGCTGAAACAAGCACGATGAGCTGTAGGATGTAAGATTCAGATGTCTTTCACCATTACAAGTAACATACTTTAACACCAATGAA
>CANTAL010000166.1:497500-527500 GCA_947650365.1 Chamaelirium japonicum
GCCTCCCGACGCCGTTAGGCCAACCGACCCTCACCCTCTTCCGACAACCAGCATTGCAACTCTTCTCACTTCTCGGTTCGGCGTCCAGCAAGATCCCGTCCATTTCCTTCGACCCCCGGTAGTTGCAGGTAGGCCCCGTCTCCTCTTTCTCATCTACAGAGGAGCCGTCTGTGGGGCATCGCAGTCGGCCAGAGTCGCCTTTGCCGTGGGGTATCGTAGCTGGTCAAACCGATTTGGACCTGCTATAGGGCATCGCACCCTCCTCTTCGTGGGGCATCGCAGCCGGCCGAACCAATTTGTACCACTAGGGCCTGGCTCGACCCCGATCGACTGAGATCGAGAGAATTGAGGGGCTGAAACCCATAGATCGAAAGAAAGAGACCTATTTGGGGGGAAGAATAGCGGCGCTGCCCCACCCCACCCCACCGGCAGCATCCCCCTCATGCGTCTCATGCCCTCTCTCTCTCTCTCTGGATTTGTCATCACTTTGTCACCTAAAGTTTAGCTAAAAAACACTTAACCACACGGTAGTTTATTTTGTTCCAAATCGCACCCTAAAGTGGCATCTTCGGTAGATCGCTGCCCGTCGTTGCCGGAGAGCTCTCTCTCTCTCCTTGCGTTGTTGGTGTTGTTTCCGATCACTTCGTTCGACGACGTTAGGCCGCCGCCGCCGTCTGCTGTCACTAGTGAAGAGCCCGACCCAACAGTCTCTCCTTCCGATTTTATTTTTTTGCAAGGTTAGTAAAGGGCCAAAGGTGGGAGATCATTCTCTACCCCCTTACTTTCAAGCTGTAGTTAGCTAAAAAACACTTAACCCCCTGTAGTTTATTTTGTTACAAAGTGCTCCCTAAAGTTTGAAATGTTAGCATGATGCCCCTTTTTAATTTCCTCATTTGGTAATTTTATCTTATCAAAACAAAATTGAATGCATTCCCCATAGTTGTAGTTAGGAAATGCCCGAGGTTATGAACCACATGAAAATTCCTTTTATTTTCGTTATTGATTTTTATTATAACATATCCATTTGACAATTAGATAATAACATGCCCAAGGTTATGTACCACATGAAAATTCCTTTTATTTTCATTATTGATTTTTATTATAACATTTTAAATATTTATCAAAAGGACAACCGACCAAAACAATTCACTAAAGTAATACTCTAACATCCGCATGGTCTTCTGGTGTTGCAAAGCGGAGACTACGTCGTAAATTTTTCGTTAAACCTAACAATCCGAATACTGAGTTGGGCAATCCAGATGCCAAGTTTGACAGGCATGAAAAAAAACAATCCAACGTGCCCTCTACTTTGCGACACTGGTAGACCACATGGATGTCAAAGTGTTACTCTGACAAAAAGTTTTGTTCTACTGTCCTTTTGAAAAATATTTATTTATTTTTATATTATTTTGAAAAAAATCTCTAACTGCAAGTGTACTAGAGACATTTTCATCCATCCATCCATAGCCACCAATCGACGTCCCATAATGGGATTATTGACATTTTTTCCTCTTTAAAAGAAGTAATTAAATTGTAGTGGTGATGAGGTATATGTCGTGGCTAGAGAGTCCATGCAATTCTCTTTTTCTTTTTTCTTTTTTCTTTTTTTTTCATTGATCCAATCCGAGAAAGAAAAACTTGAAAATCTTATTATCCCCATTATCTGTAAACAGCTCTCTGTGTTCCATCAAACATGAATGCACTTTATTTTCTTGGATTGCACCACACTTCCATTCCTAAAATACCCATACCCCATCCACCCCATCCCCTTGAATACACCCCAGTTAAACCGGCCGATGCGTGCCATGTGGCACTAATGGCATCACAGTCGCCGAAGACAGTCGTCTGAGTTTCGATAGGTATGAAGTCGCCAAAGGCGGCCACGGTGGCTGCCTACAGGGATCGTCCAAGTACTGATATACTTTATTCGAGTCTTTGGAGTCGGGCCTCAAATGTTCGGCGGTTGACAGTATGGACTCCGCGACCACATGTGGGCACTACTGAGTAGATTTTGCCACCCCCGACGAATGTGGGAATAGAAATGTTTTTGCTGCCGAGGCAGCCGTGGTGCCCGTCGTCTGAGTGTTGACAAATGTGGGTGCCACCACCAAAAGTGTTTAGCCGCCGAAGGCAGCCTTCCAATGTTGATAGGCATGGGCATTCGACGGTGTAAGTGCTAGTGCTGAAAATTTGCGTCTCGATCGAATATGGCACCCCCCCCCCCCCCCCCCCCCGAATGTGGGGGCCGACAAATGAATTTTGACGCCCATGTCGAATGTGGGCGTTGATTGATGTATAAACACGATGTGTCCACCTCTAATAAGCATAAGTCGAATCATAATATTTCTGTCATAAAATGCACTGTTTACTTATGTTTCCATGGCTGATAGGAAAAGGACCACAAGAGCAAAGAACGCATCAATTGCAAACCCAGCGTAAAATTCATAAGGGCAATTGTACGAAGAAGCACCTCCAAAGACAACCCCCACAATAACCAGTCGTAAGGAAACACCACGACCGATTGATCAGAGAAAAGCCCAATAGATCGGAACGTGCCTGATCCTGCAGACAGAGACTTCTCAACTTCCGATCAATCGGTCGCGAAGCCCGATTGATCGGAAATAGTCGGCCACGCATCCAACGCCCTAGATCGAACACTCCAGTAATACTGCGAGATTTGTACAACTTAGATACACTGTAGAATCTATAAATAGGCCTATCTCTTGAAGAAAGGGCATCCAAATTTTGGCTCGAAATTCGTCATCCTTGGGAGAAGATCGAGAGAAGAAAAAGCGGAGAAGCCACCATAGTTCATCAAGCATCCTCCTCCATCAACGCCTCCATCGTCACCTTCTTCATGAGCGACTAATCCTCTTCTAGGGCTTTGATGAAGCCCTAGCTAGGTTCTAGTTCTTTTGACTTTTAGGTTTTTGTAATTCCAATTGGAGAACCGCTAGATAAAAATCTTTTAATTTAAAATCCGATGTTCATCTCCTTCGTTTTGCATATGTCAATTGAAATTTATTTCGATGGAATAGAATGGAATCAATCTTTATCTTGCTCTGCTCGTTTAATACTTCTTATCATCTTGCAAGAGATGTGTCATGCCTAAGAAGACGATCCGTACCGTAAAGAGACAGACCGTGCTAAACTAAGATGGCGCATGCCATGTGCACGATGGTAAAGTAGTATTCACTTTAACTATTATTCATAGATGAGATGGGTTATGCTAAGGGGAGATGATCCGTGCCCCTAAAGGACGGATCATGCCAACCGAAAATAACCCATGCCATTGAAGATAATAATTTATGTAAGATCCATTACAATTTCAGCTGTAACGGGTCGAAACGCTCCATTGGAACTTACAAACCCTAATCGGTATAATTGAACTAGTTCTTGGCTAGTGATGGATTCTGTGCCCTAAAATCTCTTGATTTTCTTCATTAATTTAACTGCTTAGTTTTCGTTTTTAGATAAATCATACAATCATCAATCAACTTTATTCACCTAATTGCTTTAATCCCTAAAATCAACCATAGTTGTCACAATCTCTGTGGACGATACCGGTAATTAATCCTTACTGCAACCGATTCAGCCTTAAGATACTGTTGTGATCGGGAATGATCCGGCACTCCCGTCGAAAATGGGCCCCACGCCGAATGTGAGGGCAGCCAAACAAATTTTGACACCCCCGTCGAATGTGGGCACCCCCATAGAAAGTTTTTGACTGCCAAAGGCAGCTGTCCGAGTGCCGATAGGCACGGGCATTACTAGTATATATATATATATATATATATATATATATATATATATATATATATATATATATAGAGAGAGAGAGAGAGAGAGAGAGAGATGTTACAGTGAGCTGTGAGCTATGGAAGGAGAAAATGAGCTATGGTCATTTTGACCACCCTAAAAGTTTTGGAATTTCGTGAAAATTGGTGCGTGTGTTGTCTAGGGTAACATGATCATCCTCACCAATTTTCAAGGAATTCCAAAACTTCTTGGGTCATCAAATGGTAGAAGCAAAATTAACGGTTACTACAACGGAAGATAAAGCGTCTACCGTTTGATAACCCTAGAAGTTTTGGAATTCCTTGAAAATTGGTGAGGATGATCATGTTACCCTATACAACACACCCACTAATTTTCATGAAATTCCAAAACTTCTAGGATGGTCAAAATAGTTGTAGCTCATTTTCTCCTTCCATAGAGCACAACTCACTCTAACATTCCTCTCTCTTTCTCTCTCTCTCGATATATACATATATATATATATATATATATATATATATATATATATATATATATATATATATATATATATATATATATATATATATATATGGGTCAGGATCGGATGACTCAGCAAATTTTGACCCATCAAATAACTCAACACCCTTTGATGCACCTAGAGGTTTTATAATGGGCTGATTTTTTGTAGGTATGTTGATCATCCTCACAAAAAATCAACCCATTCTAAAACCTCTAGGTGCATCAAATGCGCTCTTCAAATCAACGGTCAAAATTAACAGTCGAAAACCGTTGATTTGAAGAGCGCATTTGATGCACCTAGATGTTTTAGAATGGGCTGATTTTTTGTAAGGATGATCAACATACCATAGACAACATGTCCACAAAAAATCAGCCCATTCTAAAACCTCTAGGTGCATCAAAGGGTGTTGGGTTATTGCTGGGTCAGCCGATCCCGACCCTATATATATATATATATATATATATATATAGGGACTGGGATCGTTGACAACCCATCATTTGAAGGGGCTATAGGTTTTAGAATTTGCTGATTTTTTGTGAAGATCTTCTTACTATAGATAGCACACCCACAAAAAATCAACTAATTCTAAAACCTCTAGCCCCATCAAATGTATTGTTCAAATTAAATATCAAAATGGACAGACTATATTTGAGGACATTTGATGGGGCTAGAGGTTTTGGATTATTCTGATTTTTTTGTAAGTATGATCTCACTGCGATAGATAGCATCCTCACAAAAAATCAACAAATTCTAAAACCTCTAGCCCCATCAAATGATGGGTTGTTAACGAGTTGTCAAGGAAACGAGTTGTCAATGGATCCCACACACACACACACACACACACACACACACACACACACACACACACACACACACATATATATATATATATATATATATATATATATATATATATATATATATATATATATATATATATATATATATATATATATATATATATATATATATAGGGTCGGAATCCAAAAACACGCTACTTTGCCACAAAGATATACACCATCATCCAAAACCATAGATAGAGGTTTTGGAATTTGTTGATTTTTTGTAAGGAGGATCAACCTCCCTTAGATAGCACATCCATAAAAAATCAGCACATTCTAAACCCTTTAGGTGCATCAAATCAAAAAAGCTTTATCCACCATTCATTTTAACCGTTGAAGGGAATATTTGATTTTTGATTAGTCTATAGGTTTTAGAATGCGTTGACTTTTTGCTGATGTGCTATCTAAGGCAAGGTTATTACGCTCACAAAAAATCAACAAATTCTGAAACCTCTATCTAGGGTTTGGGAGATGCGTGTCTAACTTTGTGGTAAAGTAGCATGTTTCTGGATCCCCATATATATATATATATATATATATATATATATATATATATATATATATATATATATATATATATATATATATATATATATATATATATATATATATGGGTCAGGTTCAATGGACACTGTTTTTGCACTCAATTTTTTACACCAATTTTCAAAACCATTAGATATAGGTTTCAGAATTTCTTGATGTTTTGTGAGCATAATCACCTTATCCTAGATAGCACGTCCACAAAAAATTAGAACATTCTAAAGCCTCTAAGTACATCAAAACTAAAAGGCTTTATCGACCGTCCATTTTAATCGTTAATTTGAAGAGCACATTTAATAAGTCTAGAGGATTTATAATGTGCTGATTTTTTGTGGATGTGTTATCTAAGACAAGATGATTATGCTCACAAAAAATCAAGAAATTTTAAAACCTCTATCTAATGGTTTGAAAATCGGTGTAAAAAATTGAGTGCAAAAATAGTGTCCATTGAACCTGACCCTATATATATATATATATATATATATATATATATATATATATATATATATATATATATATATATATATAGGGCCGGGCTACCTCTCAAAGCAGCGTTTTTGCTGCTTTGACAACCCACCACGGCCGCGCCACATGTGATCTCCGGCCAGAATCAACATAAACAACCTCTGATCACCTCCACCAGTGATCTCCGCTGACACCACCTGTCGGCTTCCACTGATAGAGGACTTCGGTGACTACTTCTATTGTGAGCCGTCCATTCATCACCCCATCTCATCCGGTGACCTCCGAGGACATCCGCACCCGGCAACCACCTCCGGTGACTTCTAGCACATCCCGATTATGAGTTCGAATGACTTTTGTTTTCGTTCAAGACTTTGATAGTCATCGGCGACCTATCAAAGCTGCAAAGAACGCTATTTTCAAAGGTAGCATCTTGTTTCTCATATATTCATATATATATATATATATATATATATATATATATATATATATATATATATATATATATATATATATATGACAGCGATCCAGTGAGATCTCTCTTATATGAGATACCTTGTGAGAAACCTATCTAGAGGTTTTAGAATATGATGAAAATTGGAGGGTGTGTTATGTATGGCAAGTTGATCATCCTTACCAAAATTCATCAAATTCTAAAACTTCTAGTTCTAACAAATTTGCTATTCAAATTTATGATTTTTAAGGACGATCGATAAATCTTCTAACATTTGATGCCTCTAGAAGTTCTTAAATTTGATGAATTTTCGTGAGTATGATCAACTTGCCATACATAGCACACCTACCAATTTTCATTAAATTCTCTCTCTCTCTCTATATATATATATATATATATATATATATATATATATATATATATATATATATAGGGTTAGGATCGGATGACCCATCAAATTTTGACCCAGCAAATAACCCAGCGCCCTTTGATGTACCTAGAGGTTTTAGAATGAGCTGATTTTTTGTAGACATGTTGTCTATGGTATGTTGATCATCCTCACAAAAAATCAGCCCATTCTAAAACCTCTAGGTGCATCAAATGCGCTCTTTAAATCAACAGTTACAATTGACAGTCGAAAACCGTTGATTTGAAATGTGCATTTGATGCACCTAGAGGTTTTAGAATGGGCTGATTTTTTGTGAGGATGATCAACATACTATAGACAACATGTCTACAAAAAATCAGCCCATTCTAAAACCTCTAGGTGCATCAAAGGGTGCTGGGTCAAAATTTGATGGGTCATCCGATCCCGACCCATATATATATATATATATATATATATATATATATATATATATATATATATATATATATATATATATATATATATATATATATATATATATATATATATATTGCTGGGTCAAAATTTGATGGGTCATCCGATCCCGACCCATATATATATATATATGTATATATATATATATATATATATATATATATATATATATATATATATATATATATATATATATATATATGGCTGTTACGTTGAGCTGTGAGCTGCGGTAGGAGAAAATGAGCTGCGGGTATTTTAATCGCCCTACAAGTTTTGGAATTTGATGAAATTTGGTGAGGGTGTTGTCTAGGGTAAGATGATCATCCTCACCAATTTTCATCAAATTCCAAAACTTCTAGGGAAGTCAAATGGTCGAAGCAAAATCTGCAGATTTTAACAGTGACTGCCGACAGCAGATCTTGCTTCGACCATATGACCCCCCTAGAAGTTTTGGAATTTGATATAAATTGGTAAGGATGATCATCTTACCCTAGAAAACACCCTCACCAAATTTCATCAAATTCCAAAACTCCTAGGGGGGTCAAAATACCCGCAGCTCACTTTCTAAACCGGCAGCTCACTGTAACATTCCTATATATATATATATATATATATATATATATATATGGGGACGGGGAGCCTGGACCTCAGATGCAGCGTTAACACTGCACCGGAGCCCCAGCGCGTGCCAAGTGTCCCAATCCTGCTCAAATCCCGCGCGGCCCGGCCCAAAATCCCCAGCAAATCCCGCTCAAAACCTCAGCCGTCTGATCCCGTTTGATCGACTAGACCTCAATCGCCTGATCCCGTGCACCGGTGCACGCAGCCCGCTCGGTTCGGTTCGATTCCCATCCGTCCGATCGATGGGAATCGAATGGACAGGAAGCTTTTTCGCTGTTACTGTAGCGGCTACAGTAACAGCAAAAAAGATTTCGGGTCGTCCGATTCCCATCGATCGGACAGATGGGAATCGAATTAACACAATTGTGTGTTAATTCGATTCCCATCCGTCCGATCGATGGGAATCGAACGGACATCGATCGAACGGATGGGAATCGAACCGAACTGAGCGCGCTGCGTGCACGGGATCAGGCGGCTGAGGTCTAGTCGATCAGACGGGATCAGACGGCTGAGGTTTTGAGCAGGATTTGCTGGGGATTTTGGGCCGGGCCGCGCGGGATTTGAGCGGGATTGGGACACTTGGCGCGCGCTGGGGCTCCGGTGCAGTGTTAACGCTGCACCTGAGGTCCAGGCTCCCCGTCCCCTATATATATATATATATATATATATATATATATATATATATATATATATATATATATATATATATATATATATATATATATATATATATATATATATATATATATAGGGGAGGGATACTCTTACTCATGACCTCTTACTCATATAGTTACCTATGATCCGGGCCGTCCATTAGATCCCAATGTACGGTTCAGATTAGATGGGAAGTTAAAGTAATGATGTCCGCATTAAATGTCCTGTATTAAAAGCCCGTATTAAAAGCCTGCATTTAATGAGGACACCATTGCTTTAACTCCCCATCTAATCCGAACCGTACGTTGGGATCTAATGGACGACCCGGATCATAGGTAACTATATGAGTAAGAGGCCATGAGTAAGAGTATCCCTCCCCATATATATATATATATATATATATATATATATATATATATATATATATATATATATATATATACGGGATATAGGCTGTCAGTCTATTTCGAAATTGGGCTGCCGGTTATTAGCTGTCCGATTTAAAATTATCATCCATCCGATCGAAAACTTCCAATGAATCACACACCCTCCCCATTCCCACAATGTGATCGCGCCCCCCTCCCCAACCTCTAGCCCCGCCGGTGACTCCTACTTGCACCCCTTCCCCTCCGTCAAGCCACCACACTAGAGGGGAAGGTGATGAGGGTGGTCGGGGTAGTTGCCTGCCGGAGGGCCTGGGTACAATCATCGGTCGGGGGCTGCCGCGAAGGGCGAGGACGAGACTGCGCCGGAGGGGGAGTGCGATCCACTAGTCGGGGGCAGCTGGAGGGGAGTACGATCGGTGCCGGAGGGGACGGCAGCTACGATCCACGTAGGAGGGAAAGGAGGCTGCGATCAGCCCCCTCCGCATTAGCACTGCAATTGGCGCCGGAGGGGAAGAGGTTGCCGGAGGGGGTTGAGGTTGCCGGAGGTGGGCGTAGCCTGACGGAGGGGCTGGAGGTCGGGGAAGAGTGTAATCACAGGTCGGGGGGGTTGCGATCGGCGCCGGAGAAGGAGGCTGCGATCTGCGCCGGAGGAAAGGGGGGACTGTGATCCGCCGAAGGGGAAAGGGATGCGATCCGCCGGAGGGGAAGGAGATGCGATCCGTCGTGAGAGAAAGAGAGAGGGGGGGTTAATACAGCTATCCCTTTTTTGTTTTTGTTTTTTTTTTCTTAAGATATTGAATGGCTTAAAACAAGACACGTGGCTGGCAGCTCAAATTGCAATGAGCTGCCAGCCCATACCCTGTTTTCTCTTTCTCTCTCTCTCTCTCTCTCTCTCTCTATATATATATATATATATATATATATATATATATATATATATATATATATATATATATATATATATATATATAGGGAAAGGGTTTGATGAACTTGAGTTCACAAATGAATGGTGAAACATGGTTTATATTGCACCATGTGTCCACTGAAAAGACATAAAGCAAGTAAGAGGGAATAGACATTGAAGGGTTAACACTGAAAAGACAAAAAGCAAAATATTAAAGAGGGTTGAATACTTTCTCAGGACACATGGCAGCTTCTCCATTCGAGTTCACCATTTGAATGGTGAACTTGAGTTCAGCTTCCCAGGATGCACGGAGTGGTGCATCGGACTGCTGCGGACCGCGGACCGCACTAAGTATTCCCCTATATATATATATATATATATATATATATATATATATATAGAGAGAGAGAGAGAGAGAGAGAGAGAAATGCTATAATGCGGCATGCGGTAAGTGCGGCACTGTACCGCAGCCGTCTGATGCACTGCTGCGTGCATGTGATGCACGCAGCGCGTGCATCAGACGGCTGCGGTGCAGTGCCGCAGCATAGCATGCCCCTATATATATATATATATATATATATATATATATATATATATATATATATATATATATATATATATGACTATTTAATTTTCATAAGTACCTTGCTTAAAACCAAAGTGCGTAAAGAATTGCAACATAAATATTCTTTTCTTAATAGGGATGTCAAATGAAGACATAAATTTGATGTACAACCTATAAAGCACGGGTACTCCGAATAGATACCGTACCAGTACCGGGTACTTACCGAGTACGGGTACGGGTACGGATACGGCATAATCCATACCCGGTATGGCAAACAGTCTTCGGTACGGTTCCGGTACGGCTTCGGTACGGCTCCGGTACGGCAGACAGTCTTTGGAGGGTGCTGATTTACTTGAAATTGCAAATCTATCACTTGATTAGCCCGACTTGGAGGTCGTGCTATTCGGAGATGATGATGAGAATGAACTTTACTATGCATTTTGTTTTGTATTGCTACTTTGCTTGGTTTGGTTCTAATGTAATGGACCGTATCGTCATATAGCTCATGCTTAAAAATTACTATACATGAGATTACAATGTATTTCTCGCATGAATGCATTACCATATCGTCGTATGGCTCGCATCGAATAATCTTGTTTTTATGGTTTTGGACCTTTGAAGCTAGAGCTTTAATGATGAAGAAATTATGGTTGCATTTGGATCTGATTCATATCTATAACGATATTATACTAAAAGTATATATATATATATATATATATATATATATATATATATATATATATATATATATATATATGGGGACGGGGAGCCTGGACCTCAGGTGCAGCGTTAACGCTGCACCCGGCCCTTTTCGCGCGTGCCACGTGTCCCCCCGAATCAGCATTCGGGTATGATTTCCCTGAAAAAAGATCGCCCAAAGCTCAGCCGTCCGATGCCTCGATCCAACGGATCGGATTCCCCCGGACCTTTATTCGCAGCTGTTACTGTGGCCGCCACAGTAACAACGCGTTTTTTGGTCCGGATGGATCGGAACCGTTGGATCGGATCGATCGGGCGGTTGAAATCATATTCGCGGTTACTGTAGCCGCTACAGTAACCGCAATAATGATTTCAGTCGTCCGATCGTGGCGATCGGACGGTTGAAATCATTATCGCGGTTACTGTATAACCGCGATAATGATTTCAACCGCCCGATCGATCTGATCCAACGGTTCCGATCCATCCGGACCAAAAAACGCGTTGTTACTGTGGCGGCCACAGTAACAGCAGCGAATCCGGTCGAGATTGATCCGATTCGTTGGATCCGATCAATCGAGCGGCTGAAAACAATTCCGGCATTTATCCCGTCCCATGCCTCTATTCACGCCCGATTTCCGGCACAGATGGCATCCATGCAGAGCCCGGTGCAGCCTCAACCAAGGTTTAAAATCACGGTATCGGTCGCGGTATCGGTCGACCCCGAACCGGTATGTACCGGCCGGTACGTACCGGTACCGGCCGGTACGGACCGGTACCAGTTGAGAAAAAAAACCTTAAAAAAATCCAAAAAACAAAACAAAAAAAAAATTTAACCTGTCGGTACCGGTCCGTACCGGCCGTACCGGTCGGTACCGGCCTGTACCGGCCTGAACCGGCCGATACGGACCGGTACGTACCGGTACCGGCCGATACGGGCCAGGTATCGGGATCGGATGTAGTACCGGTCTCGAACCGGCCAAAACCGGTACGTACCGGCCGGTACGTACCGGTATCGACCGAGATTTAAAACCCTGGCCTCAACGATGCACCTGAGGTCCAGGCTCCCCATCCCCTATATATATATATATATATATATATATATATATATATATATATATATATAATACATATCACAGCGCGTTCAATTTATTTACAAGCGTGCCATTATGCCATAGTTATTTCAGACTGTCCGATTATATAAAGAAAGGCTCAGATAAAAAAGAGCACGCTGATGTAAGGATGATTGCGATTCATTTGGGTAAAGGGAATGGATGAGATTGGATGGAGTTAAGATGGAGGGGTGGGATTGAGGAGAATAATAATTAAATGAACGAAGGACCATATTGTAAACAAATTATTCTTTATAATATAATTGAGGGTTTTTATGTAAAATATTGAGGACGCAGTAGGTATTAATTCTATTGTTCACGCGTCTTTCCTACCGATGGTTAATTACCTAAGGCTGCCACCTATGCGTGGTCCCCCCTCCCTTATAATTGCATAGCCTTTCACCATATCTCTCTCTCTCCCCGTCTCTCTCTTCCCCCGATCTCTCTTTCTCTCTTGATCACATCCGTCCGTTGCATTCGGCCCGTCTCTCTTTTCCCCCAATCTCTCTCTCTCCCCCATCGCTCTCTCTTCCCCCGATCTCTCTCTCCCCCCTTCTCTCTCTCCTTCTCTCTCTCTCTTTCCCCTCTCTCTCTCTCTCTTTCTCCGTCTCTCTCTTCCTCCGTCTCTCTTTCTCTCTCTTCTCTCTTCGGGTTTGAGAGAGTGGGCCATTATGGAGTTCGGGCTGGGTACAGCTTGCTAGAGAGGGGGTTGCATCTCGAACGGTTGTGATGGAGTTTAGTTAGGCCTGGGTTTCGGGTTGCATGGATCAGGAGATGGGATCAGTTAGTTGGAGAGAAGATAGGATGATGGATCGGGTTGCATCTCTCTCTTTCCCCAATCTCTCTTTCTCTCTCTTCCCCCCCCCCCCGTCGCTCTCTCTCTTCCCCTGATATATCTCTCTCTCCCCTTCTATCTCTCCGTCTCTCTCTCTCTTTTCCCGATCTCTCTCTCTCTCTCTTTCTTCGTCTCTCTCTTCCTCCGTCTCTTTCTATATCTCTCTCGGGTTTTAGAGAGAGAAGAGAGGATCGGCATGCATGGGGGTATGACCTGGATTCTCGGGTTGGTTAGCTTCGAGGGATGGCTGCGATTAAGTGAGAGAGATACAATCACATGAGAATTGAGAGCCTCCCTAGGGGTAGAAAGAGAAGTTTGGTGGGAAGAAAGGGACGGTTGTGATGGGGAGAGAGAACAGATAGCGAGATTTAGAGAGAGAAGAAGAGATCATGAGAGAGAAAAAGAAAAGAGAGAGATCAGGAACGTGGAAGATTGCCCTAGAGAGAGAGGGAGCTGGGGAAAGGGGATGCATGGGCTGGGCTCGAACAGACGACTGTGATCAGTTAACCATCCCAGACCCGATCTTTCTTTATCACCGTCTCTCTCTTTGTCACTCTCTCTCTCTTCCCCTAATCTCTCTCTTCGTCTCTCTCTCTTCCCCTAATCTCTCTCTTCGTCTCTCTCTCTCTCTTTTCCCCCAATCGCTCTCTCTCTCTCTCTCCTTCTCTCTCTCTATCCCCCCCTGATCTCTCTCTCTCCGTCTCTCTCTTCCTCCGTGTCTCTCTCTCTCTTCCTCCATGCCTACCACCGAACGGATGTGATGCGGTTCACCTGAGGTTCAAATGAAATAGATACGTGCATGTGCATGGGTTTAAATAAAATAATTGATGCTAATTATCCATAATAAAGAAATCATTACTGTACGTTATGAAATAGGGGTGGCAATGGGTCGGGTCTGGTCGGGTTCGGATCGGGTTGAGACATAGGTATAAGAGCAAAACACCTAACCCGAACCCGACCCGTTTAGTAATGGGTCAAAAACTTAAACCCAAACCCGACCCGCCTAATAAACGGGTTGACCCGACCTGACCTGTTTAACCCGTTTACTAAATAGGTCTGGTCGTGTCGGGTCGGGTTGGCTTGGGTTGGGTTGGGTCAACAGAACCCATATAAATCTGTCGGGTTGGGTCAAGACGGGTCGGATTGGGCTGGGTTGGATTTGGTCGGGTCGGGTCGGGTTGACATGACCCATTTGGTAAATGGGTCAATCGGGTTATAAGTACAAACCTGAACCCGACCCATTAAATAAACGGGTCAATCGGGTCGACCCGTTTATGACCCGAACCCGTTTTGGCTAAACCCAAACCCGCTAACTTCGGGTCGGGTCAAGGATTGCCACCCCTATTATGAAATATATTCAGCTCATTTTTATATTATTGAGGTTGACTTAATGAACAAGCAAGGCATTATATAAATCAGCAAGCAATAAATACGAAATTTGATATAGATTTCTAATTTGCCAAAAAAAATTCAAAAAAATTAAAACACCACAAAAAATATTGAATAATATATTACTTGGGTGCTGTCAACCTGCTGTCAAGTTGTTAGATTAGTTTTAAAAATCAGTTCTAGGGATTCTTTTATATAGCCCCTTAGAAACTAGACCAATTACATATTAATACTTAAAAAAATTATATTTATAAATTGACATCGTAAAAGCTATATAATATGTGCAAATCAACCCCTCAGGTTAACTGTCATTTCTTTGGATGGAATAATTCATGTATATTCATAGTTTATCGATCTTCATTTTTCACTCCCCGCGCATAACTCTCTCTTTCTCCGTATCTATATCTCTCTTCCACATGATATCTTTCTCTCTTCCCCACCATCGATCTCTCTCTCTCTCTCTCTCTCTCTCTCCCCGGGGGTGGGGCAAGGGGGATTTGATGGAGGGGGCATTGGTCGCATCGAACACAATCGCTTCGTGCCAATAGTGGCCACTATTAGTGGTGTCGGGGTCGTCGGTCCATCGGGGCGGGGCCTTTGTAGGCCAGCATTGCCGCCAAAAGTGTTTTGTTGCTGAAAACGATCAAGTGTGTTATCGTCGAATACGACGGTGTGGGTGGAGGGTGGTGATGTCCGGGGGATGTCTTGCCGCTGATTGCGGCCACAGCAATGCCGATAGGTGTGTTGCTGTCGAAGGCGGACTGCTACAATGCCGCGCCGAAGGCTTCCGTTGCGTGCCGCGCCGAAGGCACCCGTTGCGTGCCGATCGGCACGGGCTTTCACTAGTATATATATATATCGCCGTACCTGTACCCTAGTTTTTTAAGATTTTGCCGTATCAGCGTACCCGTATCGTACCCGTACACGTACCCGTACCCGTGCTTCATAGTGTATAACTAAAACAAAAGTTCTCATCAATTATGAGGACAGAAATGTGGAGAACTACTTTTAGGAAATCTATTTTTACTGTTTAACCATAAACTTATCATCTCTTATTAAAAGAAAAAATTACTCACCAACCAACTTATGATCATCCAGTCTTTGCCAAATCCCAAAAAATGCTCCCTGATGAACTCAGATTGAAGCAGGCGTGTGACCTTTCTTGGAACTGCACTTATTTTGTACTCATGTCAGAACTCAGAACTTCTTGTACAAAAGTGTTTAGTGCCAATCGGTTTCTCCCAACTTTGAAATATCATTTGAGTTCTTAGGTGAACATTTCAGCAGATCAAAACATACCCTTTTCCGCATTATCTTTCTGGATTGAATCTTCCCAATATTTCCATCGCCGTATCTAAACGATGAAGAGAGAGCTACAATTAGATATAGTCAAGAGGGCGACGCATAAAACCACAATACAACCAAAGTAATCAAGAGACGAAGATATGTCGACCGATTTACCTGCGCCCCAGCTAAAAGCATAGTTAGAGCACTAAGAACCACATGAGTGGCAGCTAGAACGAAGATAAAGATATGCAGTTGATGGAGTGCTTCAGGAGATAGCAGCGGAACTTTACCCTAGAAAAAGAAAGAGGGAAGTCAGTGATACAGAGGGCTGAAACTGGCATTCAACTAAAGCATCAACTAAAATTTCAGAAGAAAAAAAAGGATAGATGATGCTTCAGCCAAATTGTGAATCAACATTAGAGTTCAAGCCAATGTTTGAGTGGCTTAGATTGAATATGCCTCTTCTGAAAAACTAAATAATAATAATAATAATCTAAAAGCAATATGAATTTAAGAAGAAAAAAACCCCATCAAATACCTGTTGACATCATTTGAAATCATATATTTATGGATGATCAACATATCCTTTTAACATGTTTTGCAATGGAAGATTAGTACTAAACTATAATAGTTTTCTTCGTAAACTTTGGAAAAAAAAAATTTGCTAGAAAAACCATATATTACCTAAAAAAACACCATTTATATAGTTAATTACAAATGTGCCACTATATCCAAGATAAATCTGACCGTCCATCTATAAATCAATCCAGGACCGAAGACGGCCGTCCGAGTGCCGACAGGCACGGGCATTTACGAGTATTTTGATACATTGAGGTGTTTTGTTAACTTCAAGTTCGAAAGATGCCCTTTTTTTAGGGTGAGGACGGGAGTTGCGGTGTGAATAGGAAAAAAGGGGCAATTGACATAATTTTTCAATCCAGGTGAGTAAGGGCCCCTGGCGTCTGACCTTCCTGGTGCAGTGGGTCGGCTCTGACCCGCCGCTAGAGAGTAACCTCCGGCCGCCGCCGAGGGCGGCGGAGACGAAGTGGGCGGTCTCGGAACTCCCCTCCGGTTTCTTGCAGGGGAGCATGTGGTGGGTATAGTTCTCGGGGATGCAGATCCTCTGGATCGCCCCTTGGAAGACCACCAGCAGCAGCGAGATGAACCCCAGCACCATCAGCTCTGCACTAAACCAACATCACACCCATCAAAACAAACAGAGAGAGAGAGAGAGAGAGAGAGAGAGAGAGAGAGAGAGAGAGAGAGAGAGAAGATGACCTTCTTTCACTTTCTGAAGGGCCTCGAAGAGGGGCTTCTGGTTTTTCCTCTTCAGAAGCTACATCGAAAGAGCTCTGCCCGATTTAGTGAGAGAAACAGAGAAGATGAAGTACACATGTATCTATCTTTTGTAGCAACCTTGCCGAAGAAATGAAGGAGCCGCTCGACGACGAGGGAGATGAAGACGATGACGGAGCAGACGACGGCGACGATCCACGTCGGCGTGTACTCCAGCTTTAGTTCCCCCTCTTCCCCTCCTCCGCCACCTCCGGCCATCACCACCTCTCTCTCTCTCTCACTGAGCAGCGCTTGAGTCGAGAGAAGGAACGAAAGACGTGAGGAATGAGAGGCACGCGCTGTGAAAAGGGCAAGGAGTGACGAGTGGAGAGGACCTGATACTTGCACCCACGCTTTTTACAACCCACTCTCTTGACCTGCTGCGGTCCGTTCCCAATGCTGAATAACAGAGTGAGTGGCTGAGTGCTGAATATTTAAGAAAAAATTATTCACACCCCCAAAATTAAGACCTACTTTACACCTATTTCTCATTCTTGTGTAGGAGGAATGACCAACATATTCCTTATTTTTTAACACACTCCATTCTCCGCCTTACACATCCCATCCCCTCCAAACCTTCAACCCATCACCTATTTGTCCACACATCCACCACCGCCTCTTATCCCCCTTCCCCTTTCTCCGTCTCTTTTTTATCGTCGAAGTCGTCGTTGTCTCCAATTCCCCTTTTTGTTGCCAGCATATTCGATAGTTTAGTGTCGAACATGTTCATCACTGGAACTAATGAACATACACAACAATATTCGACAGTTAAACAGAGAGAGAGAGAGACAGTAAAAAAGGGAGATGGTTGCTGGAGGCGTAAGTCTACGTCGGATCTGGGTGACGGAGGCAAGGAAAATGTCGTGCCGACCATGCCGACAATTAATGAGGTAATGGGGTGTGGGGGTTTTCGGAGGGGATGGGGTATGGAAGGGAGGATCATGGGATGTGCTGAAAAGACAAAAACGGGATATGGGAGAGTGGGGGCATTCTTGGCAATAAAAAAGAAAATGATTTTTCATGGAAAGTGAGGTATACTTATCATTTTTGGCGTGTGACTAAAATTCTCCAATATTCATATCACCAAAGAACTAGGTCCAGCAGGTGACGAGTTTTTCCTTTCAAAACAAAAAAAGTAGTTGATGAATTTACAGTGAGAAAGAGTCGGTGGTGATTTTTCAATTCATAGTGAATAATATAAGAAGAGAACGACGGGATGCTCAATTTACACACAGGATTTAGTGTACGTTGGCTTTCGATAAGTTTTACAAAAATTAAATTTTAAAACTATCATGTCTCTAACCTCTAGCAAATTAAATATTCCCCACCCTTGATTTGTTTTCGACGTTACCACCACCTCTTATCATGTCGCCCATTTAAACCTAATCCAAAAGTGTTGGTGCATACATACCGACATTACCATTACAATATTAGTTGCCTCCAGGGCGTAGTCAGGAATTTATTTTGGACTGGGCTGAATCTAAACTAATTTTTTTACAATGAATTTTTTTTGTATACAGAAAAAAAAACTGAGTATAATTTTTTAAACGAACATCGATAGGACGATAAAACTTTATTAATATAAAAAAGATACATAAAACATATCATAAAAAGATTCCATGTTAGCATCAAATAACAAACAAATAAAGGTACTTTTGTCATATTCATTTTAGTTAATACTGTCCTGCTCTTCTGGTGCTAGGTGCTAACGTTTCAAACTAGAGGGGGTGTCGTTGTAAGTTTTAAAACTAGAGAGGGTGTAAGTGCAAATGCTTAAAAATATAGGGGTGTAAGTATAATTTATCTTTTTTTTTTCCTGAAGCTTAATAGACAATTTGGGGTCAACGCAAATTCCTTTCTCGTAGAGTCTTTTTTTTTCAATCAATTAAAACTGAAAGGAAGTTATAGGAGCTATAATCATGTATTTATTGGAAAATCTATTTATTCACCTTAATTTGCTCTTTAATTACTCCTCAGAATTCTTGTTGTGGTCACTGAGATTTAGATTGAATACTTGAATGTGGTTCACTTGAAGGGATTAACTGCTGGGTTTTTAATTTTGACTTACACCCCCATAATTATGTTGAAATTAGATTTACAGTCCCACTCTTCTTAAAATTTTGTTTCACCTCTGCGAGCGACCCTTAAAAGTGGGGTAGTTTTTTTAGACTTACACCCCCACTTTTATATCAAAATTTGAGTTACACCCCCCACTTTTAACCTATAACTGTGAAGTAACGAATTGGTGGTAAAGTCAAAATTTTAGAAATATGGGTGTATAAATCAAATTTTGATATCAAATTGCCAACCACAGTCGGCTGTGATGCGCACGTGCATGGGAGCCAAACAGGGGTGGACCTACATAGGGCCCAGGGGGGGCTCAAGCCCCCCCTCACTTTGGGGAAAAAAACAAAAAAAAGTTATACTTAGGGCCCTTGAAGTTTAGCTCAAAAACACTTAACCCTCATATAGTTTATTCTGTTCAAAATCACTCCCTAAAGTTTGAAATGTTAGCACACCACCACCTTTTGTCAACTACTTGTTTTCCTCTTTTTTATCTGATAGAAGCTGAATTGAAGGGGGGCAAAATATTATTTTTTAACTATAAGGGAGTTATATGTTTTTTTAGCTAAACATCAGGGGGGGTAAAGTGTAATTTACTCAAAAAAAAAAAAATAATTATAGCTAACTTGTCTGTCAACTTTTGGTTACCAATTTCACGTGGAGGTGGCCACCACTGTCCCGCCAGCCGCCACCCCCCGTCAGTCAATCTCCACGTACCGCCATGCCGCTGAATTTGCCACCACCAGTGTTGGCGACCCATGGTCGGCCCCGCCATTCGCCGGCCACAACCCATTGTTGGCCACCGACGCCCACCACTGGTCCACCGACATCCACCACTGTCTACCACCACCCATGCATGTGGCATCTCCTTAGAGTTCATCACATGGCTCTTAGTGAATAAGAATCGAGTGGGAATCGGGGCCTATTTACAGGTTTTTGGGGGTATGTATTAAATTACCCCCCCCCCCCCCCCCCCCAAAAAAAAAAAAAAAAAAAAAAAAAATATTTTGAGGATCTGGTTTATTATTCACAACCCATGCATCCCGATCAAATTGGCCAGTTATAGGTCCAAATTTTCGAAGGACTCCGATAATCGAAATCCTCCTCAACTTGAGGCAAAATCCTAATAGGCCTTTTGCTACGAAATCGAAGGAAGGGTAGGAACATTGTCACGTCGCCTGCCGAAGCCTTCGACTGTGATGCAACGTCTATAATTACTTTTTAATAATTAAGCCCCCCCTAGGGAAAAATCCTGGGTCCGCCACTGGAGCCAAACGTAAGAACCAACCAGAGGGTGTAAACCAGTGAGGGAATCAGTTCCCCCTAAACAAAACATTAAAGTGGAAGAGGAGAAACTCCAACGGAGCGCTACTTCTATGAGTGAGCCACATGGCACCCTTGGGCGCCGGAACTGCTCGACCATGGGCCATGGGATAAACTCTGGGGATGCCGGACCCCAAAGAAACCGAGCGGGTTTAAAACCCTCGAGTCGTGAGATGAGAGCCGGGCTGAAGGGTGGGCTGGGCTAGCTGTGGGGTGGGATTGGGCTGGGCCAGCAATGACAATGATTGGTTTTTAACTAAATCTTGATATGTAGCCACTGACACTAGCATTCCCTATCCTGACGGCTAACCTCAATGTCAGTGGGTTACAACCAACATTACAATGATAATATCGGTATGTATGCAATAACAATATCTAAAAAAAAAACAGCTTTACTCAGGCTTTAGAGGTGGGGGGGGGCGTCGGCAAGCGATCAGCACACCGGGCAACGCACATAATAGATTTGCTGCACTGGCCCAATCGTGGAAGGAAAATACTATTTGTCTTCTATCCAGAATGGTCAGTCAGAATGTCCAAAATGCCCTCCACCGTGCGCTGGCGGTTTCACGTAGCATTTTCTCCGGAGCGATTGGGTCCGTCCGGTGGGCTGACCGACAGCAGGGGGGGGTGGTGTGTCGTTTGCCGAGGAAAAGGCGGAACACGCGGCATCTCTGCCCGTTTGAGTGCGACCAACTGGCGCAAGCGGCCGATTCACTTGAAAGAGATATGCTACCCCCCGGGGCCCAGTCCATGTGGGCTCCACATAAGCGGTAAGAAGGGGGGAAAATTTCAGTACAACCTCCGTTCGCTACAACCGTTGGCCAAGCCTACCCGAAGGGTGTAAAAAAAGCCCATCAATCCAAACCTGACCCGAAAATCAACGGCCCAATTATCGGCCTAGCCCGAAGATACCATGGGCTGGACTCAGGTCGTCCAAATGTGTTGATCAAAATGACGACAAAAATGAACGACCGAAAAAAGTCGATCATATTTGGACGGCCTATAGGTTTTAGATCAAGCTGAGATTTTTTATGTGTGCTATCCAAGGATGAGAGATCAATCCCCAAATTTTTTTTTTCTTCCAAAAATACCCCGAAAGGGGGTGGCCTCATGTTACCGGCCGCAATGTATCACTACTATATATATAGAGGAAACGGGAAATGAGCTGCCAGCCCATTTTGACGAAATGGGCAGCTACCTATTTGAAGCCCTTAGGAGTTTTAGAATGTGGTGATTTTTTGTGAACATTAGTACCTTATCGTAGATAGAACACCAACAAAAAATCAGCACATTCTAAGACTCCTAGGGGCTTCAAATGTTAAGAGTTTTATCGAACGTCCGTTGTTACCGTTAATCTGAAATGTAACATTTGATGCCCCTATAAGTTTCAGAATGTGCTGATTTTTTGTGGCTGTGCTATCTAAGGTAAGATGCATATGTTCACAAAAAATCAGCACATTCTAAGACTCCTAAGGGTGTCAAATGGGCGGCTGCCCATTTCGTCAAAATAGGCCGCCAGCCTATATCTCGTATCCTCATATATATATATATATATATATATATATATATATATATATATATATATATATATATATATATATATATATATGAGTAGGGATACTCTTACTAATGGAATCTTACTAATGAAAGTTACAAATCACCTTTTATGGGGAGGGAGATTTCATAATTTGATGAAACTTGGTGGGGATACTCTCTATGGCAAGTTGATCATCCTCACCAAAAATCATCAAATTTTATAACCTCTAGGAGCATCAAATGTTAGAAGCTTTATCGACCGTTCATTTTAACCGTTAAATTGAATAACATATTTGATGCCCCTAGAGGTTATAGAATTTGATGACTTTTGGTGAGGATGATCAACTTACCATAGAGAGCATCCCCACCAAGTTTCATCAAATTCAACCTCTAGGTTAGGTAAAAGGTGATTTGTAATTTTTATTAGTAAGATTCCATTAGTAAGAGTATCCCTCCCCTATATATATATATATATATATATATATATATATATATATATATATATATATATATATATATATATATATATATATATATATATATATATATATATATATATATATATATATATATATATATATATATATATATATATATATATATATATATATGTATGTATGTATGTATATATATATATATATATATATATATATATATATATATATACATATATATATATATATATATATGTATGTATGTATGTATGTATATATATATATATATATATATATACATATATATATATATATATATGTATATATATATATATATATACATACATATATATATATATATATATATATATATACATACATATATATATATATATATATATGTATATATATATATATATATATATATATATACATACATGTATATATATATATATATATATATATATATATATATATATACATATATATATATATATATATATATATATATATATATATATATATATATATATATATATATATATATATATATATATATACATACATATACATACATATATATATATACATACATATATATATATATATATATATATACATACATATACATACATATATATATATACATACATATATATATATATATATATATATCTATCTATATAATAAGGGACGACGGTTGTGGGGGGGACAAATGAACTGAGACAAAGGAACGGTTCAGATTTATCTAGAGGAGGGGGATAAATCACAGTCGTCCGTTTCCTAGCCCCACAACCTTAAATCAGCCTCTTAAATCCCCCTCCCGAGACCCTCTATGCCCCCATCTGATCCGTCCGTCCATTGGAACCCACCTGATCCGCAGCCCCCATCCCAAACCCCATCCGTCCGATCAAACAACCCCCATCCACAGCCCTATCTCTCTCTCGGTCTGCACGCTGTGCGCCCCCCCTCCCCCCTCGGAAACCCAAAGGCCGCCCGAAAAACTCTCGCTCTCTCCCTCTCAGCCCGCTGTGCGCCCCCTTCTCGGAAACCCAAATCTCTCTCTCTCTCTCTCTCTCTCATCTGCATCGCCGAACCCCGCCCCCTCATTCTCCCCCTCCGGTGGTGCGCTCGAAAGCGACCTTCCTTCTCCGGTGAACCCAGCAAGAAGAGGAGCGGATCTGCCAGGTGTTCATCCTTTCCCCCTTTCTTCTCCGGTGAAGAGCAGCAAGAAGCGGAGGGGATATGAAAACTCTCTCTCTCTCCCTCTCAGCCCGCTGTGCGCCCCCTTCTTGGAAACCCAAATCTCTCTCTCTCTCTCTCTCATCTACATCGCCGAACCCCGCCCCCTCATTCTCCCCCTCCGGTGGTGCGCTCTAAAGCGACCTTCCTTCTCCGATGAACCCAGCAAGAAGAGGAGCGGATCTGCCAGGTGTTCCTCCTTCCCCCCTTTCTTCTCCGGTGAAGAGCAGCAACAAGCGGAGGGGATCTGCACCTTCTTCCTCCAGCAGCAACCGAAGGGGGTGGCCAAGCCCCCCTCCTCCTCCTTCTCTCTCTCTCTCTCTCTCTCTCTCTCTCTCTCTCTCTCTCTTCTGTTCTAGGTTTTTTAACATTTTTTTCCTTTTGATTTCCACGGCCCGCTGCAGGCATCTCCGGTGACGGTGACTCTGGCACGCTGCAGGCATCTCCGGTGACAACAGCAACCGGAGGGGTTGGCCAAGCCCCCCTCCTCCTCCTCCTTCCTCTCTCTCTCTCTCTCTCTCTCTCTCTCCTGTTCTAGGTTTTTTAACGTTTTTTTTTCTTTTGATTTCCAGGTTCCTTCAAAGCCCTGATTTCTTTTTTCTTCTATTTTCTACAGAATGCGCTAAAGGGGGGCAGCGCTACGGGCGGCAACGGGTTGGTGCGACTGTAAGGTTTTTCTGCCTGTGAATCGAATTCGTCCCCGGCAGGCAGGCGACCATCAGCTGATAAGCACCCCAGCCCGTCAATCACACTCTCCCCTCACCGGTAAGCATCCCCGACCGGGAATCAGTTCCGATCTCTCTCTCTCTCTCTCTCTCTATCTGTGTGTGTGTGTTGATTGCATCTTTTTTTTGGATTTCCATATGTGTTCCTTTTGTTTGATTGAATCAGCTGATTCATACTCTCTCCTTCTTCCAATCTCTCTCTTCCTCTCTGCCAATGTACAGGTAGGCCATGGCTGCTGCACCATTTTTTTCCTAGGATTACTGATTCTCTCTCTCTATCTATCTCTCTCTCTTTTTCTCTTTCTACGCCTGTCCATTGTGAAGCTGGCGGCGACAAACCCTGCATCCATTGTGAAGCCGGCAACGACAAACCCTGCATCCATTGTGAGCTGCATTGCTGATGGCGTCCTCGATCTGTCCGCTCGCCTGTGACACCGCCTCCCTCATCCTCCAGGTGAACAATAAACACCACCTCCCTTATTCTCCATTACCGATTTCCAGATTAGAAAAAACACCGAGTGCGATTCACATGTTTTATTTGCTTTGTATAGCTCACAAAATCTTTATTTCTGATTTTGTTTGATGAAATGCAGAATTCACAAAAAAAAATCTGATTTTTTTTTTTCCGCGCACAGCCCTTTCCCTCGCTGCAGAATTCCAGGTGAATTTTTTATTCAATTACTAATCTGTGAATTTTTTATTCACCGGAGGTTCCTTCTGTATGACCTATAGTGCTTTGTGGCCTTTTTTTTAAAGAAGATGCTATGAAAGAAGTAATTCGTTTGAAGTTGTAATTTTCTCTTTGACATTTTAAGTTGCCATTGGATTCAATTCTGTTTTGTAACATAACTTATTATGTAGTGGTCTCTGGCATCTACATAATATCTAAGTGAAATTGTTGACCTTATTTTGAGTTTTTATGTTGACTTCAACTTCAATTAGTGTGATACGAAATATTGTGGCAATGCATTAGAAGTATGAGTGGTTTATTTTTTTCTTTTTTGTTAAGCATTAGAAATATGGGTATATGCATACTTGAAGAGTACGGCATGCTTTCTTTGAAGGGGAATATTGCACAAGAATTTATGAAATATGGGTATATGTGGCTTCTTATCTATTAAGCCTTGAAAATGTGGGTATATGCGGCTTCTTTTTGGTTAAGCATTAGAAATGTTGGTATATGTGGCTTCTTATCTGTTATTTCTGTGAGAAATATTTTTTTTTTGAAAAATTTTATTCATACCCCAAAAATCTATAATTAGCCCCCGTCTCCCTATCGTTTCTCAATAACTTATACATCGACCCTTTAATACCAACAATGCCCTTTTCTTTTGTACCCCAAACCTAGGGCTGGCAATTTCGAACCCGACACGGCAGACCCGACATGACGTTAGCGGGTCTGGGTCAGGACTAAACGGGTTCGGGTCGTAAACGGGTCGACACGATAGACCTGTTTAATAAACGGGTCGGGTCCGGGTTTAGGGTCTGGACACGATAGACCCGGGAAGACCCGTTTAGTATTCAATGGGTCGTGTCGGGTCGGGTCTACCCGCAATCTGATACTATAATATATAATACTAGCGGGTCTTTCGGGTCAAGTCGGGTCGAGTTGAATTGGGTCGATCGGGTCAATTGAATAGACCCGGGTGGTAAACGGGTCTTACCGGGTCTACCCGTTTATTAGCGGGTCGGGTACGGGTTTAGGATATAGACACGATTAGTTAAACGGGTCGGGTCCAGGTCTAGGGGTTTTGGACACGACACGACAATAGACACCACACGAACCTGACATGACCCGACCCATTGTCACCCCTACCCAAACCTCAAAGCCCTAACTCAGCGTCTTTTGTACCCCCAACCCAACCCAACCCAACCCAACCCCACCCCACCCCACCCAACCCCACCCAACCCAACTCAAGGATCGCTTATACAATAGGCGGGTAAGACATTTTCAATAATTTAAGAAATTTTGGACCGTTTTTTATAAATACATTTTTTTATGCTTTTTTAAAGAAATTGTTGTATATTATAATTCAAACACAATATCTGTGTTTTGTTTTTGTAAGAAGACAAATGGATCGAGAGCTATGAGGGTTGTAAGTATTTAGACTAATAGCATTTCTCTGTCACAATATTTGTTCTCTGTTTATGCATTCATTTGCATGCAAATGTATTTGTATGTAAACTCTTCTGTTTGCACATGGTTTATGTACACATTGGTGTGTTTGCACCCTTACGATGCACCTGTTCCATTTATGGGTTTTTTTTTATTTTGGTAGCGGGACTTGAGCGATGGGCGCATAAAGGAAAAGTTGCTTTTATGCAACGGCCAGACAATTGTAAGGATGGATCCACTGATGAATGGTTCTGATACAATTTGTCTACTAATTCTATCTCCTTTTTACTAGGAGCATCAAATATAATTTGCTTATGTATGTATATGAATAAATTCAATGAAAAATAAAAAATTGATTGGAGTTTCATTACTGATTTTGAATTACTTTGGGGCATAAAATCGTTCGTTGTGAACCCCCCTTCTCTCTCTCTCTCTCTCTCTCTCTCTCTCTCTCTCTCTCTCTCTCTCTCTCTCGCTCGCTCGCTCGCTTGCTCGCTCGCTCGCCCGAGCGCCTGTTGTGTCCCCTTATAGTCATTCGTTTAAATACTGGTCAGGCTTAAAATTAGCTTACAGCCATCAAATACCATCAAAGCATGTGTAAGGCCTTAGGTCGAGTCGGCTGTGGGTTGTAACTTTACAGTTATTTGTTTGCATGTTAGTCGGGACTGAAATGAGCAGGCTATAGTTGAATGCCACCGAAGCATGCATTTTACGCCCGAGTATATGAATGCTCAGTGTAATTTACTTTCATTACCACGGGCATGCAGTTGACAGCAACAAACATCGAGGTTTGTGTTTGGGGGGGTTGCTTCCCTTACTCTATTTTCAACAAGTTGCGATGGAGATTATTTTCTTTTATTGCAGATTTTAGGTGTATGTTTTTAGTTGAAAATTTTAGGTCATCATCTTTTAGGTTATTGCAGTAGTTGTTAATTATTAGGTTTTAACTTCACTTTGTCTCAACTTTGCAGCATGTTATCATCACCGGCGAGGTTACCGTGGATCAGGTATTGGTCATATTATGTGTGTGTGTGTGTGTGTGAAAATACAGAGGGGTTACTTTGTTTTTAGCCCCCATGTATTTTATTTTGATCCAAATCGCTCACTAAAGTTTTAAATGTTAGCACTATACCTCCTTTTGTCAACTACTTAATTTCCTCAT
The DNA here is from genome assembly GCA_947650365.1 of Chamaelirium japonicum. Lineage (NCBI taxonomy): Eukaryota > Viridiplantae > Streptophyta > Magnoliopsida > Liliales > Melanthiaceae > Chamaelirium > Chamaelirium japonicum. The sequence continues at coordinate 525,305 of CANTAL010000166.1, forward strand.
TTGGTAATTTTTATCTAATCAAAATTGAATTGAAGGAGGGTAAAATGTAGTTTTTTAACTATAGGGATGTAAAATATTTTTGAGCTAAACGAAAGGGGGGCAACTTTGTCAAAAGAAAAAAAAAGGTGCTCCATCTAAATTAAGATGCTTAACCCTATGTTCATAATTTAGAGGTTATACTTCATAACTAATGTTGCTTTGCTGAAATAGCTTTGTTAAAAGAAAAAAAATATGCTCCATCTAAATTAAGGTGCTTAACCCTATGTTCATCGGAGTAGGGACATAGGTTTGCTAAATTTTTTTAAAACCATGTTAATTTTGTTTTTAACCCCCCTGTATTTTATTTTGATTAAAATCGCTCACTAAAGTTTTAAATGTTAGCACAATACCTCCTATTGTCAACTACTTAATTTCCTCATTTGGTAATTTTTATCTAATCAAAACTAAATTGAAGGAGGGTAAAATGTAGTTTTTTAACTATAGGGAGGTTTAATATTTTTCAGCTAAACGAATGGGGGGTAACTTTGTCAAAATCCCTCCCCTCCAAAATCTTTTTGTTTGCATTGATATGCTGATTTTAAAATCAGATTTTTAAGATCCGATTTTTATTCTCCCAATTTTTCTTCTCTTTTAAGATCATGTTCTTTCATTGCATCAAATTGCTTAAGACAAAGCAATGATCTGAGGCTTCTTTTTGTTTGCGAAACCAATGCTTCGTCTCTTGAATTTATGCAGGGTTTTACAAACATTGCAAAACCAATGCTTCATCTCTTTTGATTTTGCACCTCGGAACTTAATTAGGAGTCGTGGCCGAGATTATCACTGTAAAACCAATGCTTCTTTCTACTATTTTGGTTTTGCATCTCGGCGTGGAGCATTTTTTAAGATCAGATTTTAAAATCATTTGTTTTTAAGATTAGAATTTTCTACTCTCTGGTCACATTGTGCCCTTTGGGCATTACATTTGTGCTCTTTTTTTCCAAATGTTAATTTTTCTTTTCTTTATACTTTTTTGCTTCTTTTTGTTTACAAATATTTGTATGGGTTCTGCTTCTCGGCATGGAGCCACATGGCAATAATCTGAGCTCAAGCTCAGACCAATGATCTGAGCTTGAGACAAAGTAATGATCTGAGATTAACATTGGTTTTGCAAATGATATGATATGCTGATTTTTAATTAAAATCAGATTTTTCTTCTCTCTCTGATCCCATTGCTCCTTTTGGGCATCACAAATGTTTGCATTGGTCTTGCATCTCGAAGCTTAGGTAATCTTTTTTTTTTTTTTGCATTTGCACAGGAAACCTTTGCAAACAAAAATCTGATTTTTTAAACCGAGGCTTCTTTTTTTTTTAAATCAGTTTTTTGTTTGCAAAGGTTTGCAAACAAAAATTTGATTTTGCAACCATTGCTTCATCTGATTTTGCAACCTATGCAAAACCAATCATGATTTTTCTTCTCTTTTACCCCTATGTTCATCGAAGTATGGACATGGGTTCACGCCCGAGTATTTGAATGCTCAGTGTAATTTACTTTTATTACTACATGCTCGCAGTTGACCGCAACAAACATCGAGATTGAAATGTCTGATGTGTATAGAGTAGGCACAATCTTATAACATGGGAATACTTTTGAGACTTGGGTCTCTTTCTTCTAAACAAGCTCAAGGCCTTGGACCAGTCTCCATATCGCATGGCTCCACAAACCATCGCGCTCCATGAGGCCAAGTCTCTTACAGGCATATCATCGAATACTTACCGGGCCATCGCTGACATGAAGGAGCGGAAGGTTTGCCTTCGGTTCCCATATGTCTTTCTTCTCATCGGACATCTTTGTGTTCATCTAAACGTCTTCCATGCTTCAGATCTGGGACTCCTACAACGTGAAGGCGCGAACATTCAAGATGCCCATCGAGGCCGCCTACATGCTGTTGAGAATCGACTACATCGTGAGTGGGATATAGAAGAAGCAGCCTCCTGGGGCCGGCCCGACTCCATCGAAGCCGAAGGTGGAGGAAGAGGGAGACGCCAACAATGAGCAAATACTTCCAGAGTAGATTTTGTGGGAGGTGTTGAGGCTTATACTTTGCGTGGATGATAGTTAAAGCTCAGCAAGTGTTTTGTGTGTGGTCAGGTTGTTCTGATAACATGTTCTGTTGAGCACCAAGAAAATATGAATTTATGTTCATGTTTTTTATA